>JASFAX010001764.1:0-48941 GCA_030737875.1 Allium sativum | reverse complement strand
CCTAAGTATTAACCCCGAAGGCCGAAACCAACATCAGATCAATATACAGGAAACCATTAAACTTAACAAATCTCCAGTTAGTTTCTGATTTTCTTAAATATGTTGGGTCTAAGAACAGTATTATTAAAGATACCATTCACGACAACCGAAAATCACATTCTATTAACAACGGAATTTTCGTGGAAAACAAATCGATATATATAATCAATATAAACTTCCATATCCAACCGATAATATAAATGGAATAACGACAAGTCCTTTTAAATTCCATATATATTAACCGTCTTCCTCTACAGAAGCTTACTTCGATTATTGCCAAATCGAATTCCATTCAATTCCAATTTAATATGTTAAATTGGAAAACTTTACTTTGGAATATCTCCTTTAAATGTTAACAAAAGATTTATAAATTCCAAATCCCATTTCATTGTAAATCGGGTTAAAGAACAAATGTCGCTAAAACACAGTTCACGATAAACCCAATTCACTTTCCATCAGTCTCTAACCGTAAATTAGTAAGAGAACAATTCCCTAAGTGTTAACCCCGAAGGCCGAAACCAACATCGGATCAATACCCAGGAAACCATTCAACTTAACTAATCTCCAGTCAGTTTCTAATTTTCTTAACTCCATTGGGTTTAAGAACGGTATTATTAAAGATACCATTCATGACAAACCCAAAATCCAATTTGATATTAAGTACAAGGCTCTGAATAGAAAATATGTCGGCTTATATTCAATATCAAATTCTGAAATCAACCAATATCGCATTGGAATAACGATATATATAAATATCTTCCAAATTCCTCCACAATGTCCGTATAATCACGGAATCCAACATCGAAATATTCCGAAGATAATTTCGATACAAATCCATTCCAATTCATATATTGGGAATTCTAGTTATTTTTAAAACCATTTCAAATCCAATTTATTTATTTTAAAAATATTAGATTTCATAATTCTAGTTCAAAACTAGTTCATTTTGATAAAAAACTATTTTTATCTTTTCAAATATGGAATTTTTCATCTCGATTCTTTCCAAATCATTTATTATGATTTTACAGTAATTATTGATATTTTTAATAATTTTATCAAGGCCCGTACAGTCGATTTCCCTAAATGGCCATCGAACTGCACTTATAGCGACCTTTTCCCAATTTGATTTGGACATAATTCCAAATCCAACCGTTAGATTTTAAAAATCTAATATTCATTAGAAAGCTCTTTTCGATACGAACCCAAGGTTCCGGTTTTAGGAGAATCCGACAGTCGGATCTCCCGTAATGTCCGTTCGAAGTCAATGGTCAAAATTCGCGAACTACCGCAGCTTGGCGCGTTCTATTCAGGCCATTATATATATAATATATATTATATATATTTCGTTGATTTCCATTCAAAACGTATTTTATAAATCGTTTTAAATTCGTTTTCAAAACGATTTCAACTTCATATTCAATTTCTAATCAAAATTAAATATTCCATATCATTGATATATAAATGATAATATTTACAAAACATTAGATTTTGAAATCAATTCCTTTTTAATATTCATTATAAAACTGAATAAAATCGATATAAATATCGTTCACGTCAAAATGGCGTTAATCTAATCAACATGGCTATATATATTTAAATATATTCGTGTCCATCCCAAATCGGACATCAAAATCATATTTTAATCTTTTACTGAATATTATTTTAAAATATTCATTATTTTAAAATGATCGTTATTTTAAAATATTCATTCTTTCTGAACTGGAATCAGACACAGTCAATTACCATATAATGTGATTATATGGATTTCATACACCACATGTACACAACAACAATCAAACACAGTCAACCATCATCCAAAGTGCATTCTACACTGCATAAGCATCAAATATAAATATTTAACGCTTATAACAGTCTGTCAACCCATCGATTGACATACAACTAAATATTGGGACTAGTGTATGTCCAATATCATTCCAATACCCGTGTGGAGTTTCAAACAATCAAACACAGGTTTTATTTGTGCTGTTGGACGATGTGTAAAATTTATCATCCCAATCCGTATCTGTCAAATGTGTGTACATAAACAAATCGTCCAATTTGTTTATAAATATTTGTTTATTCATATACACATTAAAAATTATATTTTTTAACTACAAAATATTTTATTCCATTCCACAACACACAATCTATTTTCACAACACAATCAATCAAACAAACAAGTCGTCCATGGTCTATGGACGACGGGTGTCGGGTGCTGCTAAGCACCGTCTGCATCCTAGTATATATTTTAACTAGAAATAAAATAAAACTGAGAAGTTATCACCTTGGGGTTCCACTCCGCCATGCTTTGATTGCCGATCTATGTACCATACCTATGTTAAAAATTATATTTTTAACCAATCAATAATTATTTCTTTGTATGATTATTTTATAAATAACATACATGGGCTAAAAATTATATTTTTATCTTTCCAAAAATAATTTCATATTTTTATAACAACGCTACATAGATAAAAATCACATTTTTCTATCGCTAATGAATATACAAAAATTACATCTTTATTTTGCTATTATATAATAATCATATTTTTACTACGCTAACTTCACGATAAAAATTATATTTTTACTACACTAACTTCATGATAAAAAATATATTTTTACTACGCTAACTTCACGATAAAAAATGTATTTTTACTACGCTTTTCATATCATACAAATTATAGCTTTTAAACTAAATGAAAATCAAAGTTTTTAAACTAAATAGAAATAAAAAAAACTTATTTTTAATCGCATAAACGAGGGGGTTTTGCTGTTTCGAATTGGAGAGGGGGCTGTGTGGTGCCGTGCTCACGGAGGTGCCGCGATGGGAACGGAGGCGTGCGGGTTTTGGGGTGGCGCGGCCTAGGGTTTCGCGCCTGGGCTTCGATCGACGAGAGGGGGAAGAAGAAGGAGGTGAGCGCGCGAGGAAGGGAGTTGGTCGGAGGGGGGGCGACGACTCTAGAGGTGGGCGGCGCCCAAGGAGGCGTGACAGTTGATGAGAGGAGGGGCTAAGCGATCGCGATCCCCCTTTCTTCTTTTTATTTTTTTTTATTTTTGCGTTGACTGGAGAATAGAGAGAGGGGTGAGGATATGTATATAAATATATATTTTTTATTTATTTTAAATTTTCATAAAGTTGGTTTTTACTTTGAGCTCCAAACGAGACCCAACAACTATCGCTTCTAGCTAATTAACCCCATTCCGAACACAATGGGATATGTATCGTAAGCCAGTTTGGCTGTTTCGATCGGTTTCCATAAAAATCAAAATATAAATCTATATATTTAATTTGAACGCACATTTCAATTTACTAGGGCCACATACGGACTCCAAAATTTCCCGAAAAATATTTTCTACTTTTGTATTGATGATACGGTTCTAGCAAAACTAGTTTCATCAAATTTGGAGACCATTCGGAAAATGGCCATTTTCTGGTTGATCCAAATTGACTTAAACTGACAAAACACGTTTTCTTTTGCCACGCTCACATATTGTATCAGAAAATTACAAATTTTGGAATCTAGCAATAACCTGACATCCCGGATCCAACAAAAGTGGTTTCGTCGAAAACGGAGGTAATTTGCAAATTTTCCATTTTTAAGGGCCAAAATTCCATAGCGACTATTCTAAATTTTCAACTGGGCATAACTTTTTGTTCCAGATATGAAATTTCAATTTTTCGGATTCATTGGAATGATATTTTCAATTAGATTCTAATACTTTTAGTTTCGCTAAAATCTGGTTTATTTTGAATCTTGTACATTCATTTGAAATTTGAAATCGATTTTTCAAACTACTGTGCCATTTTCAATTCCTTTTATAATTAAAAACAAATAATTATATTCTAACGTCGATTCAAATAAATACATATGTTCTAATTCTATTCAAAATAAATTTCTCGTTGTAATTATTTAAAATAATCCATTTTAAATATTCAAAATTCAATAAAATTGCAAAAATAAAAATTTTAAATTGGTTCGGATTTTCCGGATTGTTACAATCTCCCCCACTTAAAACCTTTTCGTCCTCGAAAAGGAACGGAGTTGAAAGTTGTTTTACGAACCAAATCAACTTTCATTATTTTTATTATGGCTTAAGTTCTTCAAAATTTCAGTTTTTAAGAACTTTTCAATTTTTTCCAAAATTTGGCTAACACCCTAAATTTTCGAAAAATTTCGCGATAACCTCCCCTACACGGGAGCACCGGGAAATCCCGAAATCGCCATACAGGCCTCTCCAATCCAAAAAGAAAAAAAACTGCCAATCGGCTCATAAAATCAATCAAAAACCCAAAGAAATACAATAAACATGTACCTATTTGTCGGGCAAACAATTTTATTCTTCTGCTCTAGCCTCTTTGCTATGACATGTTCAATAATCATGTATGTATATGTATGCAAATGCGATAAATTTCAATACAGTTCAATATTTGATACAATTTGGTTATTTGTACTATTCTTTCACATAATGGTTTTATTAGATAACAAATAATCATACAACACAACCATCAATCAATTAGTGAATTAACGTTTCAAATTCATAATTTTGACATATATACCAAAAAATCTTGTTTTTGATGCCAATTCACAACAAATAAGCCCTATCTAGTTTTGGTTGTCACACCAGTCAATTGGAATCATACAGACATCCCACTTTCGAAACTCGAACACAAATGCTGATGATAGTATACCGATCATCAGAATCATCTCCGGGCGACTAGAGTGTGATTCTATATCTATCTAGTATATTCGAGGCTTCGGATACACATGGATCAGACGTATATTCAAAATCTCTATATACTTGATTGTCCAAATCAATATAAAAATAACATTCAAATACGAATAATTGATTTAAATTTTCAAAAAAAAAATTGTTTTCATTTTTATTTTTAAAACAACACTCTTCCCACTCGTGCTAGGTACAACTGATACTATCTCTAACGAGTCATTCTCATTGGATATTACTAATCCAATCTCTGATGAATTCTTTCGTTTGGTTCTAACGTGTCTTGTTCTCTGAACTCTATAAACCAAAGCTCTGATACCAAATTGAAACGACCCAAACTTCCCCATTCCCCGAAGAGAAGAGAAAGAACGGATTATCTGAGAACAAGACGAATCATAACACAAACAGAAGAACATTTCATTGCTTATTACAATAATTCCATCAGAATACAAGAATATGCAGAGTATAAATAAATATTATACATCAGAAAAATATCAGAGATTTACAAATTACAATGCAGCGGAAAATAATACAAAACACAACTGAAAGGAATATACGGATATACAGCTTTCTGAATATCATTCCAGCTGTTAACCACGATCCTATGAATATAAATCTGCAAAACCAAAACTACTAGCTGCCCGTGCGGAAAATAGGGGCACCCAGAGTTTAGGTTAAAACAATAAACTCCAGGTCAGTCATGTGACTGGTGTGAGAACTTAAACAGTTTTAAATTTGATTTTAAAGTTAGGTAAATCAAGGGACCATGCCGTATAACACGGAACAGGTTTCCTCCCAAGAATGCCAGTGCATAATACAACAGCGTAATGCTAAATATAGAACAATGAAGCTATTATAAGACTTGGGACCCATCACACTATGCAACGTAAGCCGGAGGATAGAGTTTTTACCTTATAATAGCCAAGAATGCTTGGTACGTAAAATTTCATGTTTTGTTATTGCTATAAGTGTATAGTGTCAAAACAATTTCAATCATAAGTATCAATCATAGACGGCATAAGTGCCCCATACCACTATGTCGCCATATATAGGTTTACAATTAAAACTGCAAAATGTTATATTGGAAGTTGGATTTTTATCTGTGAACCAAGGCAGGGGATCGTCCTTATCGCTTTGAGACTCTCTAGCCCGAGCCTCAGGAATAGAACGCATCGTCTCCTGGATCGTCAGTGTCGGTCCACCGATGTGGATTAAAATGCCTGAACACTAAGTTTCCCCGCACTATGGGGCGTAAATGAGCCAAATGACTCCATCGGATGCGGATCGACCGATATAACTGAGACGCCTCGCAATCCATCATCCACATAAGTAAAATGTTAGGGCTAGTAAAATGCTGACACCACTCCTAGCTAGAAGGAAACGCATGCCCTCCCTGAGGTTCTCCCCCATTTCTGGTTCACACCGGTGTGTGAGGCTCACGAATTAACTCTACATAAAGCTACGCTATATTAAAGCCGTGCTTTGATCATCAACCCCAAGACCCTGCTTTTCAATAGAAGCCTTGATGATTTGCATCTCAGCATGCCGCACAAGCAATTCACGCTATGCAACCGATGTCTATCAATCAAACATAGTGAAATCCGATGTCAAACACACATCCATTCAAAAGTTCGTTCTAGGTCTGAACGAATTCGGAGGCACCTTATTCCTCCCCCTTATGTCCAATACAGAGGAGAGGCCCTCGTATATCCAGTTGATCTCTAAGTACATCTGGACGATCACCACTTATTACCTTGTCTTGTGTGTACAGCCCAATCAAGACATCAGTAATCATCCAAATGATGTGAAGACCTTCGGTCTTCAACCACCGTCTTCATCCTCGACACATCGTCGAATAAGTTATTCAGAATGGGATAAACCCGGTCTTTCTGAATAACTCGCGTATATAATAAACAAGTGCTATAAAAACACAACATACGCCTCATTCCAATCCAGAATATTCCTTTATTCAAATATTCTTATACTTTGGGAAAGGTTCCCATTAATTTTATCAAAGATAAATTCTTTAAATTTATTCTTTAATCTTCCTTTGGATATCATTTCAATCTAGTTAAAGATGCATTAAAACTCCACTTGGTTTTAATCTTCCCAAAAATCAATATTAACAATTGTTTAACTTGGGAAATCATATCCTGTCTGTCGACCTTTCCATAGGGAGGTCGACCCTAGTGTCGATGAAGAAGACGGAGAAAAGTGGAGCTGAAACATCGAGAAAGAAGATGGAGAAAAGTGGAATGAAAAATAGTGAAAAAAAATAGGTCGACACTTTTGTCGACCTGCCCCTAGGGAGGTGGACCAGGGTGTCGGCCTGTCCATAGGGAGGTCGACTTTAGTGTCGACCTGCCTAGTGCAGGACGGAAAAAAAATAAAAGGTCGAAGGCCTACGGCCTTCAGCTCCATTCGATCGTTCCAGCTGCTCTATTATAGGGAGCACAAAACTCACCTCCACCACCACATTTTTCACCTCCCACCACTTCAAATCTCCACTATTTCGCACAAAATAACCTCCAAATCGAAGCTAGAAGTCTCCTCTACCCAGATATATACCTTTCCCCTCTCAATTCAAGCTTACTTCGCCATGGCGAACCAACCTTCCCTTCTTGTCTCTTTTCCCCAACTTACGCCTCAAGAAATCGCTTGGTGCAACACTCGGAGAGATATAGTCGAGGAGTACATCAACATCGCAGGTTTGAAGTTGTTGATAGGCCATCCGGTTAAATTTGGTGATTTTGTTGGAACACCTTTGGAGGGTTTATTTGCGAATGCGGGTTTAATCACAATTTTGGATGTTAATACAGTCGTGTGAAAGGGCGGCAAGAGGTTAGTAAGACTTTTTGATGCTAATTTAGAAGTTGGGGTAGACAATGAGGGTTTGATTTCATATGATTCGGATGTAAAGGGAACCATCATTAGTTTCAATGAAATACAGTTTGGGGGAAATGTTGAACATCCGTAGAACGGGACACGAGATAGGGGATTTTGAGACGACAGGCTTGGCTGTATGGCGTCGGATTTTCTACGATGAGTACGAGAGGATTTGGGATTATACCCATCTACGTCCGTTAGCTAGATTTGTTATTCGGAATTTACATTATAATATTGTTGGACAGACTGGTGGATTTGATAGGATAACACAAATCGTTAAACGAGCCACGTATGCTATTTTTGGGGGTATTCAGATAAGTTGAGCTTGCACTATCCTACAGTATTATGACACCACTAGAGAGGCGAGGCAGTCAAACAATTCTTTCGGAAATTTACGGACCGTAGTTTTTACACGAAGCAAAGTTCCTCTGCTAAAGGAAGGTTATATATCACCTCCTTCTCATACCTCTAGTATTATAGATTTGGTCGCACTGGCGAGGATGCATATTCACCTACATGATTTATTAGAGCCTCAGCCTATGGAGCATAATGAAGGTGATGAAGAGGAGGAGGTGGAGCATGTATAGGCGGAGCATGTGCAGGAACCGCAGGGTGGTGACTATCAGCCCGGACATGGTGGAGGGCCCCAGTATGTAACGCCGGCAGGATCAGACCCATATCAGACAGAGCAGGCTTCGGGAGGTGCTTGGACTTCCAAGGCTTCGGGATGGGGTACCTCCGGTACATCTGAGAAGGACCCTTGGATTTCCAAAGAGTCAGACTGGAGGGCGTAATTGAGAACAATTTCTGAGCAACAAACTCAGTTAGTTAGAGATCACCAGGACATGCTGAGGACACAGCAGGAGATGTCCAAACACAGGTTGAGTTGGGATAGACTCAACAGGAGATGGGCACCTCCTATGATCAGTTAGGAGCTAGGCTACATGACTTGCAGTTAGAGGTTAAGGAGGGGGCTAGACAGCTTACAGAGCATCTGGATAGTAAGATTGGTGGTATAGAGGATCTCATTCGTAGTTTCTTCCGATAGGGTCCTGACCTCTATTACTGTATCAGTAGGGTAGTATCTTATTATGTAGTGTTTGACTATTTCTCTTTTATCTAGTTGTAGTAATGTCACTACAAGAAAAACCGAGATTAGCGACAGATTTTTAGCAGCGGAAAATTCCGTCGCTAATTAGCGGCGGATTTCCGTGGGCTTTGTAAGAGAAAATATTTTGGATTTTATATGCCATTTTTTTATAAATTATTACCGTCGAATACTAATTCTGTTGCTAAATCAATGGAAATTGCATCTCTTTAACGTCATATAATATTTGACGCTAAATTCCGTTGCTAATAGAGTCGGATTACCGTCGACATAATTTTGAAGCTATTTTCCTGCAGTTTTCCAAGAGATTTGAAACAACTTTTATATTTTTTATTTATTAAATGTTTTAAATTTGTGTTATTACTTAGTAATTAATTAGTAAATTTAAATTTTAAATAATTAATGTTAATAATTCATTAGTAAATAACAATAAATAATAACTATTAGAAGTAAATAAAATTCAATGGTTAATGCTGATTAATTTTTTTTTTTGAAAATTAATGCTGATTAATTATTAATTACTATATAATATAAATAAGAGGTAATAGTAATTAATAAAATACATTGTTGTACGATGTTTATTAAATTTGTTTTGATAATCAATGATTATTTAATAGTCTTTAATACGATTAATTAAATTAATATCAAGAAATTATTAATACATATTTACTTTTAAGAAATTGATTGGTACGTATTATTTGATAAATAATTAGTAATTAAGAAAAGCAAAATGGTCAAAGTTTAAAAATAAGAAGTTAAATAAATATTAAAGAATTTCGAAATTCAAAAAATTCATGTTAATAATTAATGTTAATAATACACCTACATGATGTAGTTAAATTTTACATAATTAATGTTAATAATACACTTACATAATGTAGTAAAATTTTAAACCTTGCAAACTTTTTAGTGTTATAAGTTTATTATATTCACATTATTTATGAAATAATAAATAGTTATTTATAGTTTTTATTATATTAACAAGATTTCTTCTTCTTTTGAAACTACTGCTGCGAAATTATTTACAAATAGTGTAGGTTTGTTCCCAATCAATCACATTTTATTATTTATTTACCTAATACGTTAATATCTTAATGTATTAAAAGGCTGACGTATTAATTATAAATCAAGTTTGAAATAACTAATTTGTAATAATTAGGAAGTCATTTTTATTGTATAGTATTTGATAAGTAATTTTTAATAATCATTGATTAATAAGTAATTTTTAATAACTAAGAAGTAAAATTTATTGTCCAGTATCTAAAATTTAATAATTATAATTGATGTTTAATATGTATTAATTCAAAAAAAATCAAAACTTTCATATTTTCTAAAATAAATATAAAGTTTAAATATAAACTTTTGAAGTTATAATAATACTTAACGAATTTAAAAAAAATGTTTTACCTATTTAAATATACCATTAAGTTATAATATTTTTTTATAATAATACCTTTTATACTGATCAAAATTGTAATAAATTACATGATAGTTTAAAATTTTAATGATATTTTAAATTTTACCTATTTTGATTTATTTCTATATAAGTTCAACAAGGTTGGCTGGACAAAATATCTGTACTGATCCGCATCAGCATTAAGTACTAAATATGGTACCACTACGCCATAGATGACCTATGCCAACCCCAGAGAAATGACGCAGTAGGTGCCAAAAAGTGTTGGTATAGGCAAAAAATTATCTGTGGCAACACTTTTTTGGGGTTGCCTTTTGCCGTGTTGCCTTAGAGTCAAAGGCAACGACTTTGCTATCCTAAGGTAACATCGCTACAGGTGTTGCTACAGGCACTAAATTTACATAAATGTGGGGCCCACTAAATTCTGAATCCCGGGATCACGGAATCCTGTTGCGCCCCTAAATTCTGTAGCCGGGTTCACGGAATCCTGTTGTGGGGCCCACATTTATGTAAATCTATGGCAACACCATATCATAGCTACAGCAACATTTAACACTGCATACTGCAACATTATATCATAGCCACTGCATCATTATATAAATACTGCAACATAACAGCAATTACCATCACACACTGAAATTAATAAACAACTTTTCATTTCAAATTAATAACCAATAACACAAATACTAGTTAGTCAACTACAGAATAACAAAAAATAGCCAATAAATTCAGTTTTACATAGTACTTACAAACACAGCCAGTACTAAATTCATGTTTACATCAAACTAAAACAGTTTCAAATTGATAAAGCCCGAGCCTCCAGTGCATTCAGTACCTCTCTACTGCCTCCTTCACCTGCAAAATAAAGCAGTTTCAAAAGTCATGCATTTCAGCAAAAGCCTTTAGTAAAACTAATGCATTTCAGCACAACCAAAGTCATGCATGCCTCGGCTACAAACTGATGCAATGCCTTGTTTACATTGCAACACAAAATGGAAGACATGCATGCCTCAGTTGCATTTCAGCACAAACTATGGCCATAGTATAACTGACTTGCACTTCAGTCTTCAGCACAAAGATATTTCAGCACAAACTATGGCCAGAGTTGCTTTTCAGCACAGAATTGCATTTCACAATCTATGGCTGAGTTGCAAATTGATGCAATGACTCAGCTTGTTCAAAGCATTTACGATATCAAGGAATGCAACAGAATGCCTGAGGCATTAAAAATGTAGAAATGCCACGGCTCGTTCAGGTACAAACTCAACCATTGCATCAATTACGAACTGACACGATCATTACTGATTGAAGAGAAAATAAAATTCTGTAGTTCATTGCTGAAGCATCAGCCTTGTACATGGTAAGTTACATACGAGCATTGAACTACCAGCCAACCATAAAAATAAGCAAGCGGAAATTGTAAGCGGAAATCTTAGAATTAGACTGATGCTTCAGCAAGCGGAAATTGTAAGAATTCTGAAGCAGACCACCACTCAAGCATAAAAATAAGCAAAAATACATACCAGCAGTGTGTGTCTGTATACGTGAAATTAAGAAGCCATGTTTTTCACTTTGCTACGTGGAAGGCGGATTCGTCTTATTGGGACATCATCTCTACACCAACGAACATCAAAATCTTGATTTCTCATTTCATAAGCAGGCTGGATATAATTCAAATCTTCATTTTCATATTCTCTTTCGAGTTCACACCAGTCTTTCGGCAATTTCTTGATAACATTGTGGCACATCTTATCAATTGGATCTGCTATATAAAACACCTGTTTTACCTGTGAAGCCATAACATAAGGATCAGATTTCTGGCACAATCGATTAAAATTGACACGAGTTAGCCCATATAAATCTTTCTCTTCTTGGTACCAGTGACACTTAAATAAAACCACACTAAATTCTCCCCAATAATATAGTTCTAATATTTCTTCAATTGATCCATAGTAATTAACTTCACCAACCAACGTATTTTGATCTTTCGAACTTGCAAAGCTAGTAGTCAAGGCTGTCAAAAATACACCACTGTTTTGTGTTGTACATTTGTCATCTCTGAACCTTGTATAAAATCTGTATCCATTGATAACATATCCAGTAAACCGCTTAGCTGTTGGAAGAGGCCCCATTGCAAGCAGTTGTACTTCTTTTGAAATGTCCTCCTTTTTTCCAACCTCTTCCTTTAACCACTTCCAAAATTCTTCACTGTGTTCTCTCTCTCTTTTATATTTTTTTGATGATGCATGACCATCAATTAAAGCTCGATGTTCCCTAGAATAAAGACCGGGTTAATAAAAGATAGAAACAAATTTGGCTGGATCTATTACTAAAGCTGAAACTGACCATACCGAAAACAATTCTGTATGAATGAGAACATAGCTTAACTACAAATCATGCCTGAAATCCCCGAAAGTGCTGAAACTTGGAATTTACAACTAACACTACGTGAGGCTAGAATCAATAACATGTTTGTAGATTGTTAAAAGAACTGATTTTGCTGGCAAAAGGATGACATCAAAAATTGTTTTTTTTAATAGTTGACATCATTTCACATAGGGATAATACTTAACTACTTACTAAAATAAAAATACTTACCGAAGTAAACTCTCTATTTCCTTGTTACCACAATTGAATAGAATGTAACGGTGACATTCCTTCCATTGAGAATTTTTAAGATGAATAGTTTTTCCATCTTTTTTTCTTCTTGTGCCAATAGGATATTCCAGATTTTGTTGACATGTTTCAAATTGCATTTTTCCTGCTCCATCGCCACCTAAGAACCTTGAACAGAATATCAAACATTCCTCTGCAAGATAACCTTCAGCAATGGACGCCTCGGGTTTACTTTTGTTGCGAACATATGATTTCAGTTTACAAAGATAACGCTCAATAGGAAACATACAACGAACATGTGCAGGTCCACCATATTCAAGTTCCTTGCATAAATGAACTAGCAAGTGCACCATTGTATCAAAGAAAGCATTTGGGAATATCATCTCAAATTGACAAAGAATTTCCACAATTTCCTTTTGTAGCCTCTTGAGATCAGCCAAATCGATACTTTTACTCCAAACACTTCTTAGAAATGCACCTAATCTTATCATAGGTATTGCAACTTCAGGTTTTACAGATTTCTTCACGGCAAACTGCAGCAAGTAGTGGAGAAGAAAATGAGCATCGTGGCTCTTATACCCAGCAATTTTCCTCTCTTTCTTATTTACATACCGGCTGATATTAGCTGCACAACCATAAGGCAGTTTAGCATTCTCCAACACCGAGCAAAATAGTTCTTTCTCCTTGTTCGTCATTTCAAAAATGGCAGCCCTCATCTCAAGGTAATTCCCATCAGTTGATAGAACCGGATGAAGGACCTCCCTGATGCCTATCTCTTGTAAATCATACCGAGCATTTAAATGGTCTTTCGACTTCTCATCAATATTTAGTAAAGTACCAAGTATCTTATCACAAATGTTTTTCTCTATGTGCATAACATCGAGGTTATGTCGACATACATTTTGACTCCAATATGGTAAATTAAAAAATATTGACTTTTTTTTAAAAGGAGATTCATTTTTATGCTTCTTGATCACCTCTTTCTTCCCAAAATTATTTTCATAACCAGCCAACAATTCTTCGATGTCAGTCCCGGATAAAATACCGGGAGGTGTTCCCATTTCAGTTTCACCATTGAACCTTTTCTTATCAAACCTCCACTTGTGTCCCAAGTCTAAAAATTTCCTATGATTCATGTAGCACATTTTTCTACTATGTTTCAAGTAAGTTGAAGAAGTCTCGAAATGGCATACGGGACAAGCTAAATAACCCTTCGTGCTCCAGCCGGATAACATTGCATAGCCCGGAAAGTCGCTGATCGTCCATAACACGCTTGCACGTAATGTGAAATCATCACCAGTGAAGGCATCATAAGTTTGTATGCCAAGATCCCATAATTCTTTCAATTCTGCAATAATAGGCTGCATGTGGACATCAATGTAATTGTTAGGAGACTCTGGACCAGGGATAAGGGTTGAAAGTATCAAATTTTCTGTCTTCATGCATAACCAAGGTGGAAGGTTATAATTTACCAATATGATCGGCCATGTGATGTGTTGTGTAGTCATTGTACGAAAAGGACTGAATCCATCAGATGCTACTCCTAACCTGATATTTCTGTTATCTGATGAAAAATGAGGATAATTGGCATCCATAGTCTTCCATACCTCGCCATCAGCTGGATGTCGAAGTCTGCCATCGTTTTTTCGTCCCACTGCATGTCATAACATAAGTTCTGCGTATTCCTTCGACATGAACATCCTTTGCAACCTTGGTTTTAGTGGAAAATAACGCATCACTTTTGCTGGTACTTTGTGAATCCGCTTCTCCGAATCTTTGTCAATACCCACTTTCTTTTCCGGTATAACCCACCTTGAAAAACCACAAATTTTGCAGTTATTTTCCTTTTCATTTTCTGCCCAATATAGCATGCAGTCATTTGGACATGCATGTATTCTTTGGTAATCGAGGCCTAAATCTTTAATGATATTTTTGGTAGCATTGAAAGATAAAGGGATGTGGGCTTCTGGAAAAGCTTCTTTCATCAAATCTAATAAATCGCTGAATGCAGACTCAGTGATTCTATGTAGGCATTTTAAAGAATAAAGCCTGACAATGAAACTTAAGCGCGAAAATTTATTACACCCGGGATATAATGGCTATTTTCCCTCTTCAACACGTTGATGAAATTTTCTAGCATCGACATCTATTCCATTTGACCCATAAGAAGATTCATCTTCATTTTTCTGCATATTTCCACAAGTACGTTGCAACATCTCATCGAGGTTATCTCCAAAATTTATTCCTGCTTCACAATCCATATTATTATCGCTACTTTCAGGATCTAAACAGGAAATTTCACAAATCCATTTCATGTACAATTCAGATGGACCATTCCAAATCAGATGGTTGTAGACTACTTCTTGACAATGCCACTTGCGATTATGACACTTTTTGCAAGGGCATGTAATTTCATCACCTACCGCAAATCTAGAAAAAGTATTTCGAATAAAAAGTTTCACTCCACTGATGTACCCTTCACTGAATTTAGGAAGTTCTGCCCATAGTTTTTCCTCGTCGTTCATTGAGTGATACCTTAAAGCAGTAAATTAGGCACAAGTAAAGCAGTACATTACGCAACACAACAATCAAATCATAGAAAATTGATACATTGAGTGATACCTGAAGCAGCAGATTAAATCGAAACCCTAACTGAAATCTGAAACCCAAGACGAACCCCAATTGAAGACCTAATTGAACTTGAACGCGAACCTGCCGTACTCGAACCCTAATTAAGCTTGTAAACTTGAACTTTTAGCCCTAATTGAACCTGAGAGTGAGTGTGTGAGAGCTTGACCAGCGGAGTACTTTGGTAAAGTTCGATTGAAATTTTCAATATTTTTTTAGTTTTCCCCCCTTTGTTTTTGCTTCCCGCCCTAGACATTATTTCACGCGCGGATTGCTAATCTAGACTAAACATTTCTTCACGCGGATCGCTACCCTGGACCGTTGGATCGTGTTGACGCGGATTGATAATTTTATTCACGAGGCTACTGCAACACATGTTGATATATATGCTAACACGTTTAAGTGTGCGTTGCAGTAGACAGAAAACAACATAGCAATGGCAACATTGTAGCTAGCAACACCATGCATTTTCGTTGTGATAGGCCATCTATGGCGTAGTGTACGTTGATTTTAAATCCAACCATGACCTGCCTTTTGACATGGATTGCACTGTCCTCCCAAGTTTCCACCGCCCAAAATTTCGCTGAAATCGCCTAAACGAAAAATAATCCTAAATTTCCCCTTTCACGCCATCAATCTCCTTATCCCCGATTGAGAAAATAAATTAAATAAAAATCGACAGATGGAAAAAAATGACTCGCGCTCCACTCTTTTCTTCACAAATTGATACATATTCGGATCGGGTTTGAGGCTTGAATCGGGTGCTGATGGGTTTCGGTGGATCACAATCTTGGTTTTGTGCTTTTTTTGGATTCGATTTGGGTATGCGGATTTGTATTACATGAAGTGGTAGAAAGCTGTGTGCACTGTTTTTCGGAGGGGGTATGATTCTGGGTAGATGGAAGTGATGGAATAGGTGAAGAAAGGAGTTGTGGTTCGAGGTAGAAGGAGAGATGGTGAAGGGGGTTGAACGGTTGGATCTGTTGATGGGAGTTGCGTTTCATCTTTTCTCACTCTCTCTGTAAAAAACCCTAGACAAATTAGGAAGGATTATAAAATCCTAGGCTCAGACTTCGAACAAGAATCCTGCCTGTAAGCCGATATTGTCAGACGCCAATAGTTAATCTAAGGCATGGCTAATGAACGACGTCTCTGCTTTTTCTTCGACTCTGGTGAAATTGCAACCGTCCATCGGATTAGAAGATGGATCGAAGGTTTCTACAACCGTTTCCAGGTATTTCCTATTCGCAGTATAATTTTAGTTATAAAATGCTCTTATTTGATTTTTACTCTGGAAACAGTTTAATTTTAGTTATAAAATGCTTTTACTTGATTTTTCTACTCTGAAATTATGTATTTTTCCTCCATGATTTTCTACAACCATAACTTTTTGGTTGTGACTGTTTGATGAGCCACGTTATCTTGGATGTGTTAGAAGAATTTACAGATTTAAGAATTCCAAAAGAGCCAACATTGACTGCAGAATAAAAAACATCATACCAGGCTCCTCCACCATTAACTGTGTTGCCTTGATTGCACAAGCCTCCAAGGTAAAAGTTTCTCATTCTTCTATGTTCATTTAGTTTTGGGTTATGGTTGATATTTTAAGCTGTAGACTTTACTGTCTAAACATAATATATTCTACAGATCATAATCCAAAAAGTACAATATATAGTTTTGTGATTCTCTTTGTTGTTGAAATATAATATATTCTGTCATATTTTTGTTGCATTGTTGTTAGTGTTTTGAAGGCTAAAATCATCATATTATACATTTGCATTGAAATAAGATGATGAAGTAAATATAATAATAAAACATATCTACATTCCCACTCACTGTTAGAACTTAGAACACAGTTAGCAATAATAAGATTTAAAGCACCAAATCATATAATAGTTTCTTCGATACCTTTCTATTTCTAAGAGGGTCAGAACAAGTTGCTTTATGTCATTTGAACTGGAGGAGGTTGTGTTACAGGCTTTTCATCTTCAGATCTACCTTTCATATGGTCTTTTGCATTTACTTTGGCTTTTCTTTTAAGAAGATCCAATTCCCTTGCACTTAATCTTTTAGAGTAGTAATTAGGAGCCATATTAGCAACAAATTGTTGTACATTTCTTCCAGATCGCATAGCATAGTTTACAATGTTTGATCCATTGAGATTTGACTTGACTTTGGGGGTAAGAAGATCTTCATCTCTGATCATTTCGCTTACATCCATAAACTGCTCACAAATATCCAAGCCTGCCATCAGTGCAGTCAGTATTTCAACAGGGGGAAAAAGTCCCATTTTAGAAAGAGTAACGCTATTATATGCTTTACAAAGATGGATGTATGAGCTAACCCAATCGACGATGCAGACTTTGCTTTTGCAATGCAAGCCGTTCTTCTGGACTCTTCGTAGAATCATATGCGACATCATATTCCTGACAAAAATGAATGGCACAATATGAAAACAAAATGAACCACAGACTAATTTGTGAACTGTACATGACTCAAAGAAAAGGCAGAATAGGCGATAAGTTGATGGTGTTTCCTGGCTAAAAACCATGTCATTGCTTTCATTGCCAAGGTGTTATAAAAAAGTTATACACGTCGATAGTGAAAAGAAAACAAAAATATACTCATCAGGCTGCATAGATGTAATATTTATAGCCCAAGATGCCTTTGGTTGGGGCTACAAGGAAGAAACGAGTCTACCCTCGTGTGAACTGCGAACATATTTTTGGTATTCATTAAACTAAAAAAACAAAACTTTAGAACTACAGAAATATCCTCACAAATAAATTGGTACAAAACAGTTACCAATAAATCATTCCAGTAGTTAAATATATCTTTAAATGGTCCCAGTGAGCACTTCTTTTTTCTTTA
The DNA here is from genome assembly GCA_030737875.1 of Allium sativum. Taxonomy (NCBI): domain Eukaryota; kingdom Viridiplantae; phylum Streptophyta; class Magnoliopsida; order Asparagales; family Amaryllidaceae; genus Allium; species Allium sativum. Next base: position 30,654 of record JASFAX010001764.1, on the reverse strand, counting down.
TGTGATCCAAATCTAAGGTTACTTATTTATCTTATGCCTAATCTTTATTTTCCTTCTTATAATGAATTTTAACAATTCAAAACTATGAGTTTATTTTTTCTTATGCGTGTAAGTGAATAGCAATGTAATATGGAAATGTCATATGTCATGTGTAGCATTACATAGATTAGAAAATGGCTATATGTTCAATGTGCATACAAATCCATTTTTAAGCATGCACTTTTTAAGTTAAGAAGTTTATGTTGTAGGGGATTAAAGAACATATTGAAGATATCAATAAAATGAATTGATAGCTCGGATTAGAAGAGCATTCCAGTTCCTTCAGGGCAAGTTTTTAAACTATGCAGTTAGCTTTTATGTTCTATTTATATTTGTCCATAAAAAATGAGACATGTAGTTTAAAAAATGCAGCATTCGAGTAGTGGTTGCTCTTAATCATCAGAACTATGGAAGTGATAGGAATCCATGGGGCCAACTCAAACCTGAATACCTAGAAAAGGTATCATTATCAACCAAACTATGATTTTTCTTAATGTACAAATACAATCAAGAATCATTGATGCCCAAACTATAATACTGAGAGGAGGTGTGGGTTAAAGTGCGGGTTTTGTTTGAACCAGTTTAGGTCTTGAATGGTAGTTCATATTGGGTTGTATGTATAACTAGAGAATTTTTGTTTTACAGGAAGACATACATCTTTGATGCAAAAAGAGGGAACATGCCACAACAATTAATGGATTTGAAATGCTAGAACTATATTTTGGTTTGTACTTTTTAGTATTTGTTTATGAAATATTATGGATGTATTATATACTTTTGATGTAAGAATGTTTAGTATGTCTATTATGTAATGTTGAATGTAGATTATGAGATGAGTGATTAATATAATATATTGATTATGAGATGTGTGTGTTGATATTAATTGTGTTGTATTTAAATTAGGATTGTGTATTGAATGGAACACAAGCTGTGTGTGATGAGTATGTATGTGTGTGTATATATAGGCAGATCAGAAGGGGAACAGCAGCAGATTACCGACAAAAAAAGGGAGGTTAATTTTACCTCAATTTAATTTTCGTCGCTAATCCCTTGGTAATTAGTAAGGATTTACCATAGTCTTTTATAAATAATATTTTTATTATAAATTAATTATCCGTCGGTAAATAGTCGGTAAGTAAATTAATATTAAATTAATAAGTAAAATTTTATTTTTATTATAAAATTAGTAAAATGACGGGAAAACGTCGGAAAACTCATGCTAAATTCCATCGCTAAATCTAACACAAATACCGTCATGGTTTTTACCGACCATCTCGTTATGTAGGAAATCCGTCGCTAACGCCTATTTAGCGACGGATTAGAAGCGGATGCTGCCGCTGCTATATGTTTTTCTTGTAGTGTGTACTAGAATTTAATTTGACGTAATCTACGAGTTGTTCAATTAGAAAATTTTCTGTTATAATTTGCTGGGCATGAAAAATAAAAGTATATATATGAAGCAAAGAAAAATGAGAAATTTAAACTAGAATGCTAAAAGAAAAAGGGAAAATATAGGTTTTTCCGTTAAATGCATAAGGAATAAAATTTGGAAAATTATATTTTTCTGAATTTTGAAATTTAAAAGTGATTAATAGGTTTTTGGGCTTGACAACTGGATGAACTACACTCTTATTTTATAGGGGCATGGGAAAATTTAGATGAAAAATATTTTAGAATTTTCCAAAAACAATTTTGCATTCATATAGAACTGCAAGTATATTTAGGATGTGAGCATCATGATTTGAGAAAGCGTTTTTAAAAGTTTGCATACATATAGGAGGTACCAATTAGGCATACATGCTTTACTATGATGTATTTCACTTTGCACATATGCACAATGTTTGCAACAACTGAATGCACACTTGATGGATGAATATTGCGAGGGATTATCTATTTTACTCTTATCGAATTTCGGGGACGAAATTCTTTAAGGGTGGGAGAATATAACACCCCACATTTTTAATATAATTAAAAATGTATATATGTATATATTTATATATATATGCATAGATGGGTAAATAATGGTGATGTACAATGAGAATTAATTAATACATGGAAGAGAAGGGAAAAATTAATTCAATAATAGTGTGTGTGACGGAAATGATAATAAAGTAAGGATACTTAATTTAAATTTCAGGAATTATGTAAAACGGGCATCACCATTGCGTTCGTCTCAGAATTCTGCTTGGAATAGGTCCAAGTTTGCGTAGACCGGACTCCGTATGAATGAGTTATGGCCTTTAGAAGATTCAACTAAAAATTCAAAACAGTTCGAACTTCGACCAGGCAGTTGGGCGGGAAATTTCCCGCCATCAACCAGGCAGGTCGACCTGGGGGTAAGGTCGACCTACCCCTAGGGAGGTCGACCAGGGTGTCGACCTACCCCCCCCCCCCGATCTGGCCAGTTTCGTTCCTATGACATGTTTTAATGTGCTGTACGAATCTGATGTCTTCTAGGTCAATCTAAGGGCTCTAAAACACTCTCTGCACCTATATATACATAGAAAGACCTAACCCTAATTCATAACAATTCCTCAAGACGCCTACGTGCTGCTCAACTCTCAATTCTCTTAGCCGCCGCCTCTAAAACCAAAATCAAATTAGAATTTCTTCATCACCAATTCAAGCTCTTCACCAATAATCAAAAAAGAAGATTAAATCAGCGTTCTACATCAACAACAAATCGTTTATTTCTCCAATCCAGTCAATGTGAGTGGATTTGAACTATATTTGTTGTATAATATTGCTTCTATCGTTTACCATTCCCCATAATGAATATGATGATAATTCAATAAGATCAGTTATTTTATTTATACCTACGTTTGAGTTCTCTCCTTTTTATTCTTTCCCTTTTTATTTTTATAGCTGGGTTATCTCGAGCCTATGTCTATCATGGATTTATGCGTTTTAATGGGAACGAGAAATTAAAAAAGGGAAAAAGGGTTGGTTTGAGTATAATATTTGGATTGGAAGGTTTCGTATAGAATTATGGACATAATTATACTATAATGTTGAATTTTTGTAAATTGACATAATTATGATTAGATATGGAATTGGTATAATTTAATATTAACAACATGTAATTGGATAACATGGATTGGTGAAATTTATTTGTGACTTGAAAAATAAGCCTAGAGGGTGAATTAGATTATATGTATGGACGTGGTAATGTCGGGGTATATATATTGGGAAAATATTTATTATATGAAATTGGGTATAATTGGATATTGGAAATTGGCATGTTTGTGTATGAATAACATGGAATTGGTTAATTTGGCTATAATTGGATAATTTAGGTAACATGAAATTTGGCTAACTATTATGTAACTGGTGTAGTTAATGACAAAATGGAAATAGAAAAAAAAATGAATTGTAATTAAGTTGAATTTGGAACACATGACATGAATTTGGGGTTTGGGTGAAAGACGATTGTTAATGAATGCCTATGACACGAGGTTAGGTGCGTTTATGGTGTAAGACTACCCGGAACCGCCTGGCTAATCCAGCAACCACAAGCGAACTTCTAATGTGAGAGGTAAACGGCAAGAACTAGAGGCGTAACGGTCTATGACACGAGGTTAGGCGCGTTATGGTATAAGTCTGTCCGGAACCGCCCGACAAATCCAGCAACCACGAATAGACGTCTAATGTGAGAGGTAATACATCGTTAGGGCATAATAAATTAAGAAATACTAACCATAATAAGACATGTGGGTGACATGGGTATGGTTAGAGGGTTAAGTGGGTGATATAAATGACATGTAAAGCATGACTAATGTGGACTTAACCGTTGTAAGACATGTGATGTAAAACATGACTAAGGCGTACTTAACCGTAGTAAGACATGTGTAGGACATGGAAACTATAATAAAAGGGGGTTAAGTGGGACACGAGTGACATGTGAAACAAAAATTTAGATACGCTTAACCAAATGGGACCCGTAACGGTATCATAAATTAATTGAATTGGGTAAAGATTAAGTAACGGGTTAAGTAAATGGAAGGGTTAAGTCAAAATCTAAAATTAATGACGAGAAATGGGGAATGATAAATAACCTATTATGAATAAACTTGAATAAGGCAAGAAAGGATAATAGGTGGAAATTATAACTTATGGGACAAGATAAGTTATAGGAAACAATAAGGAAGATGAGATAACTTATATGTAAAGATATACTCAAGTTAAGTGGTTTGGGAAGGAGAAATTTGAAATTAAAAATGATATAAGTTATATGAATGGAAAAGAAGTAAATTAGAATCATATATGTTAGTTGGGTTGAGTAATTCTCTGGGTGCCAGTTTGATGTTGATTTCGGTCTTCGGGGCTGGTGTTTGGGGGTTTAATCAGTATATATGTGGGATAAGGCATACTTAACTATGAATTAAGTATAACATGTTGTTGTAACCCTAAAAGGGAATAATTTATGAAATTGGAATATAACATTTTGTGGGCTTATTAATGGACTTAAGTGGGTTAAGTATAAATTGAGTTAATAAGCAAGGGTAAATTGGTAAATACGAAAAAGGAAGCTAATGTGAATAGCCAAGTTAAATGAGAAAATTGATGAGGTGGCGCAAGCGCGTAATTAATGATTAGATGTACTGTCTAATGAAAAATAAAACTAAGGAGCTTGAAGCAGTCCGTACGTTATAGGATGAATAGCCCAATGAGGTAGATCATCACGGTGTTATAAGGCACGAGGGGAGCGCACGTTCATTATTCTGGCGGCTCCAACGGACTGGAAGGGGAGGCAGGCGGCTTCCTGAGACATAAAAGTGCTCCTGGTAGTCCTCTGTGATGGTTTAGCTTCGGGCTAGGATTACAGAGGTTGGGTCTGCGCGGAACTACCAGGTGGGTGGGCCTTGACTACATAAGTAGGGGGTAGTCAGAATGCTGTACGCGGTGGCATTAAGGGTGGTTCGGCGATTGCCTCAGGCGGAGGGTCAAGACCAAACGATAGCAAGATCGTCGGACGCCTATCACTAGCAGCGTAAGGAATGCGAAAAGACAAGAGCTAACCCCTAGAGATCGTTAACCTTTGCTATCAAGGGACAGGTGCGGGGAGACCCCACATGGATGTTTAGATTGTTTGCTTGTTAGGGGTGGTCGTTTAGCTCGTGTTGTCTTTACTAATTGAGGGAGGGGCTAAGGTGGGGCCATAGACACCATAGAAAAACTAGACCTGAGGGATATCTGTACATTGGACACTCTTAGAGGCAGGCCCATACAGATATAAAAAAGCTCCCGACCGAGTTTCGTGTTTCTGGTGTAGCCCTGCCTCGGAACTTAGGTGCATAAGTAGAGGTTATGTGCGGTAGAAACATTGTGGACGATTGATGATATGTACGTGGGAAAGTCTAGGTACAACCATGTCTGCTCTAGGTGGTGTAGCGTAGACTAGAGGGCATTATTCGATGATGAAACCAAATTCGATCGAATAGTTTGAGGATAGCAGTCAGTACGCATACGTAGCACAGTGATAGTGGTTCTATGCGGATGTAGCGTTGAACATTACTATGGCATAAGATGGGGGACTGCGTATATCACTGCGATGATACGGTGGAGTTCGTGCGAGTGGGGTACCATGGGGTGTACCTCAGTTTGGGGGTAGATACATATACATTATATTGGGTTAATCTACTAGGGAGTAGATGGATGTGACGTGTGTGTAAGCTTTAGTGCTAATAACACGTATAACCTAATAAATAAGAAAATGTATTTGAACGGTATATGTAGGATTATTCAAGAAGTGTAGTTTAAATTCATTTGCACAGAACTTATGTTCTGACCCCCTCCTCATAACATTTGCAGGTTAGACAGAGACTTATAGCTTTGGGAATACTGATTTAGCAGTATTATTATTAAGGTAAAGCTATGTTATAAATATACTATATCTTACTCCTTCCGCTGTGAAGTGTTTTCCGAACTCTGACATATCTTTCTTCTCTGTCTTTTTCTGCAGGATACCAGAGCAACCAACTCGGGTTTCGGTGGATTGGATTTTTGAAGGAAAAAAATCGGTCCGTCGGAATCTCGGTTGTTACAGAACTCCTTCATTATCTACCTGAAAACTCGAGGGCTCGCCTTTTTGAATTCTCTCTCTGATCCTCCGAATGAAGTGATCATCCTTCTGAAGAGCAGAAATTTTATCAATCAATGAAGGCGTAATTATAAGATTGGCGATGATTGCGGTTTTTCTGCTAAGCGCATCTGCCACCACATTGGCTTTTCCCGGCGTATACAAAATATCTAGATCATACGCTGCAAGAAATTCTAGCCAACGTTGTTGTCTCATATTCAAGTCTTTCTGGGTGAACAAATACTTCAATGATTGATGATCAGTATATAATTCAAATTTCTCACCCAATAGATAGTGCCTCCATATTTTCGTAGCAAACACGATGGCTAACAACTCAAGATCATGAGTTGCCGAATTCTTCTCATGCGGCTTCAACTGACGGCTAGCATAAGTGAATACTTGGCCCCTTTGCATTAACACTGCACCAAGACCTCTAATAGAAGCATCCGTCCAAACCGTCAAATCCTGATTGCCATCGATAATGGTTAATACTAGAGAAGTTGTCAATTTTAATTTTAGTTCCTGGAAAGCTTCCTCACATTCGGGAGTCCACTTAAATCTTTCGTGCTTCTTTGTAAGCTTGGTTAATGAACCGGATATCTTCGAAAAATCCTCAATGAATTTTCGATAATAACTAGACAATCCCAGAAAACTTCGAACTTCTGTGGGTGTAGTAGGCTGCTTCCATTCTTGAATTTCTGTAATTTTTCTTGGATCTACAGAAATCCCTTTCTTTGACACTACGTGGCCAAGGAACTTCACTTCATCTTGGCAGAATATACATTTAGAGAATTTAGCTTTGAAGACATTTGTGACACCCCACATCCTTTAAGGTCACTCGCAAAGGGAATGCCTTAACTTTAGTGGAGCATTTTTAGTAGACAAAATAGAAATTTACAAGACAGATAAAGTAGTACTTGAAAATTTTATAACTTTATTACAGTAGAAACAGAAATGAGTTTAGTTACATCTTTCAAAATCACAATATCGGAATTCAAGTACATAAATATCGGTCTTGTACGAAAGGCTTTAGAATGCATAGTTTTTAAATCCATAATCCCCAATATAAACTGTCATGGAAAGATACAGCCAAAGCCAAGCAATACTTCAAACACTTCAAGCAGAGAGAATCGGAATCAAGCTCCTATGTTTCCACCCTGAGAACCTGGGGGAACAGAAGAAAAGAGGCGAAACAAACTAGGTCGGACATAAGTCTGGTGAGACCAGTGACTTTTAGCATATAAACAAATAACAGTATCATGACATGTAAATAAAACTGGATGAGAGATAACCGTAACAGGAATAGCAGGTTAACAGAAGAAACAGAATGATATAGGCTAAGCTAAGCTTCTTACTTAGTTTTCACTTCTCTGCACTAATACTAATATAACAGGATTAGGTGTTACCCTAATGTCTAAGCTGAAACAGAAACGGAAACAAAATAATCTCTATAGAAACAGAATGCTAGTAATGGGCCTTTACCACCCAAACAGAGGCAGACGGTATAGAAACAGAATGCTAGTAATGGGCCTTTACCACCCCAACAGACAGAAGGTACAGAAGCAGAATACTAATAATGGGCCTTTACCACCCGAACAGATAGAAGGTACGGAAACAGAATCAAAAACGGAATCTGAGATGGAAACAGAATAATCCCTATGGAATCAGAATGTTAGAATTAGGTGTACACTAGTAATGGGCCTTTACTTCCTGAACAGACGGTACCAGGCAGAAACAGACAGGTGTTACCACCCAACAGAAACAGACGGTACCCACAGAACAGATAGAACTAAGTGTACCCTAAGTCCTGTCCCCAAGCGATCGGCACCCTAATACATAAATTCCCTGTGTCGGCCCCACAGTAGGGTGTATCACTCCCTAAATTGGCAACCTATTGGCACAGACCTATTTACATATGTCACGGTGTCTTACATCCTCAGAGCAGACTGGATCCATGCATGCACATGACCCGGTTGGAATGTGCCATCAACACCCCCACGCCATTATCAGAATGAACCGCTTTTAATTAGTTCAGTAAGCGTGCCCGGACCCGTACATAGTGTGGGTTCAAAGTTTTGATGCCAGAAAGGGTTACTGACTAATATGGGTCCCAAACAACAGATGACACAAGTATTTCCCCTCCTAACCTTGTGTCCCCAGACTAGCATATTTCAGATTAACTTGTTTACAAGTTTCAGACAGAGTTCAGATTACTATTTCACAGATCAGACAATCAAGTTAACAAGTTTTCAGATTAACAGATCTGACGTACGGATTTAACAGACTTACGGATTGTCTAACTTTGTATTGGGCCTACAGATTCACAAAATGGGTTTATTAGATTCATCAGTCCAGTTGGTTTAACCCTATCCTCCCAACACGTTTTTAGACACCCCACGTCTCTTAAATTTGCATTAATTAAATATTAATGTATAGAGCTCTCAACTTAGGTCGGTAGCTTATGGCCGCTGGATGTGTCGGGCGGTACCGGGCAGACTTCTGCCACAAGCCAGACCTAACCTCGTGCCTAAGCATATTTTAGTTATGCCTACAACCTCTCACATTAGACTGAGTGTTTGCGGTTGCTGGTTAAGCCGGTTGGTTCCGGGCAGGAGTCTACCGCAAACAGAGTCTAACCTCGTGTCATAGCCAGTTCATTCCAATACAGATTATACAGATATCAGACTAATTATGTACATTTAACAGATTAACTTCTTTATAGGTTACAGCAGATTAATCAAATTTCCACGTTTTACTCAATCTTAGATCGAGCCTACGGATTTTCATACCCAAATTACAATTATTCATTTTTCAACAGATTAGGAAATTCAACAGATAACAGATTTAGCAGATTAGGCGATTCAACATATTTAGCAGATAACAGGTTTAGCAGATTAGGCGATTCAACAGATTTAACAGATAACAGATTTAGCAGATTAGGCAATTCAATAAATTAGCAGATAACAGATTTAGCAGATTAGGCAATTCAATAGATTTAGCAGATTAGGCAATTCAACAGATTTAGCAGATTAATTCAATAGATTATATATTTCTAAAATTCTATTTACATATCTTGCCTAATCAAAAATTAAGCCTAAACTTACATGCCTAAATCATGGTCATAATTCATAATACAACATATGCCCAAATTTTTAGTTAAACTTTGCACAGTACAGAATATTCTCTAAAAGCCCAAAGCATAATATACCATATGAATTATGCCAAATATAGCCTTTAATGCCAAATATCCAAAAATCTACTTTCATGCATACTCACATTAATAGTTATCCTATTTTATTATAGGTCTTCACGCCTAAATCACATATTCCTTTTTCAAGTCATGAATCGTTATATAAAAATATGCCTAAAAATCTAGATCTTTAAATTATAACATCTCAAAATCATATTTTAATTTTAAACATGCGTTATGTCCCCCAAGTTTCAAGTCATTTGTTATCATACAATGATTCCTCTTCTTCCAAATTACAGAGTATACACAGATCTAGATCTAATTTACAACATATGTCCATTTCTCAAATCAGTCAAAGATCAGTCATGTCCAATTATGCATTATCCATTATTTGTCCCAAAATTTAACGTTCATGCGTTAAACTCTTATGAGATTTGGCACAGGCTCATGGTAGCCTGGCTATAAACAAAAAAGAAGAAAAGAGGGAACAGATACAGAACAGTCACAATAATACTAACAAGATAGATCCACAGAAAAGGATGCATAACCACAGATCCAGATTCGCAAAAATGTCAAGATAATTATTAAATTTCATATCTGAAAATAACTATACTCACAAAAAGGGAACGATTCTTGTATTCTGGAATCTGTATTCTGACACTGAATAGCTCTCCTTTGGCGTAGACTATCGATTAGATTAGAAAATAGTTGTTCTCTCTGTTCAAATTGGAAGAAGATGCACTAGTTCTAGCTTTGATTCTAGCAGAGTAGTGACGCCATTTTTATTTTTAATTAGAATAGAGGCAGAGTATAGGCAGAATGAAATGTGTGAGAGAAAGCTAGGTTTGGGGGTGTATAAATAGGTTAGAGCTCGCGAATCCGTTCAGAAAGGCGTCCAGGTGCAGAAAAATGGATCTGTCTCCAGATCTGGAAAAGGGGGGGGGGAGGTCGACCCTAAGGTCGACCCTAGTGTCGACCTGTTTACCCAGGTCGACCCCCAGGTCGACCCTAGTGTCGACCGGGATCCTGGGAGGGAATTTTCCCGCCCAGCCCGGGTGTCTGTTTTGAATTTCGAAATCTGAAATTTGAATTTCGAGCTGGTTTTTATTGAAAATTCTGAAGGCCGTGTCTTCTTCATACGGAGTTCGATTTATGCAAATTTGGACTCTATTGCAAGCAGAATATTGAGATGAACGCAATGGCGTAATCCGCTTCCCTTAATTATTTTGTTACAATTTAATTATTCTCTAGTTTTTCATTCTTATATTCACAGAAAGTACGGGGTGTTACATCCTCCCCTCCTTAAAGAATTTCATCCCCGAAATCTTCATGTTAAGAAGAATGTGTCCTACCATCCAATCACCCATCTACTCAACCATCATCCACAAGCATTCATTGTCCTTAGAAGCTTCTAACATTGTATGAACATATGCAAAAGTGTGTGTATATGTTCCTCATCTAATGCAAAGATCAGGCGGTCCGCTGATTCAGTTGACCTCTTTAATGCGAATTATGTCAATGCCATGAGTCCAACATGTATGTAATTTTCCTATTTGATACATATCATTTCTATATGAGTGCACAACCGTTCATTCATACGCAATCCATGTGCTGAGTCAAACATTTTGCATCCATAAATTTTAAAAAAAATGCACACACATCCATATGCAGTATGAGAGTGTTTTTGAGCCGATCTAGTGCCTAGTGTGTGTATATGCATCCACGAGCAACCACTTGCATCCACTTGCAACCATCAAACATAACATGTCTCAAACACATGTTTACACCCATTAATTTCTACCTAAAGGTCGAAGATTCGGTCGATAGGATAAAGTCGAGTGATAGAAGCAAGTACAATTAAAACAAAAGCTTGGTTCCTATTAGACATCGGTTTAAGAGAATAACCCCCTAAGTATCAACCCCGAAGACCGAAATCAACATCAGATTGACACTCAATGAAATACTCCCATTAAACAAATGTCCAACTGGAAATCTACTTCACACTTCGAGTAAAAACCCTTAACCTTATAAGAAATATTCAGATACTTACAGACTACCGGTACAGATCAGATTATCAAATAATTCTTAGGAAACTAAGCATGATAAAAACCCAGAATGTATGAGTCATAGTCAACTTAACGCCCAACACAGATACCCTCAAACCCAACTTATCACAAACAGATTGGTTGTAACCCTCGTGGGGCTTGAGACTATAGCGGGATCAGAAACCAGACTAGTAGAGACTCAACTACAGAATCAAAATGCCAGAATGATCAGATAAGGAAATTCAACTTTCTAAGGAAAAAAAATTCCACCTCTATCATGTCTGCCAACTACGAGAGTATCTACCCTCCAGAAGATTCTACTATTTTTCCCTTGCCTTCTGGAGCAATCCTAGATCAAATGTCCTGTCTCACCACACTGAAAACAACCAGTCTTCTTACATGTTAACAAGCCTTTCTCCAAAGTTGCCCTCATCAAACGGAAAACCTTACGAAGCTCGGAAGAGGATTAGCCGTAAGTGAAATTACTGCGGCTACAGATGGAAGTTAGGCACTTCTTTGCCCTTCGACAGATGCCATAGTCTCATCATGCCTACAGAACCATGTCGCAATGAGGTTACCTCCCAGAAAGCCAGGAGCCCCGGAGACTCAAAAAAGAAGGAAATAAGGATTAAACAGGAAATCAAAAGATAGATATATGGCTCTTGGGGATTATGTTTTTCAGAATAAACTCTACTTTTGAAAATACTTCCTTTTTAAAACCTTTTTGAAAATAGTTTTCAAAAACTTTTTATCGAATCTGGTAACCTTCAGCTCTGACACCAAGTGTGACACCCCCACCTCCGTTAAGGTCACTCGCAAAGGGAATGCCTTAACTTTAGTGGAGCATTTTTAGTAGACAGAACAAAAATTTACAAGACAGATAAAGTAGTACTTGAAAAATTTATAACTTTATTACAACAGAAACAGAAATGTGTTTAGTTACATCTCAAAATCACAATAACGGAATTCAAGTACATAAATATCGGTCTTGTACAAAAGCCTTCAGAATGCATAGTTTTTAAAACCATAATCCCCAATATAAACTGTCATGGAAACATAGAGCCAAAGCCAAGCAATACTTCAACACTTCAAGCAGAGAGAATCAAAATCAAGCTCCTATGTTTCCACCCTGAGAACCTGGGGGGAAACGGAAGAAAAGAGGCGAAACAAAATAGGTCAGACATAAGTCTGGTGAGTCCAGTGACTTTCAGCATATAAACAGATAACAGTATCATGACATGTAAATAAAACTAGATGAGAGATAACCGTAACAGGAATAGCAGGTTAACAAAAGAAACGGAATGATATAGGCTGAGCTAAGCTTCTTACTTAGTTTTCACTTCTCTGCACTAATACTAATATAACAGGATTAGGTGTTACCCTAATGTCTAAGCTGAAACAGAAACGGAAACAAAATAATCTCTACAAAAACAGAATGCTAGTAATGGGACTTTACCACCCGAACAAAGGCAGATGGTATAGAAACAGAATGCTAATAATGGGCCTTTACCACCCCAACAGACAGAAGGTACAGAAGTAGAATACTAATAATGGGCCTTTACCACCCGAACAGATAGAAGGTACGGAAACAGAATCAGAAATGGAATCTAAGACGGAAACAGAATAATCCCTATGGAAACACAATGTTAGAATTAGGTGTACACTAGTAATGGGCCTTTACCACCTGAACATACGGTACCACGTAGAAACAGACAGGTGTTACCACCCAACAGAAACAGACGGTACCCACAGAACAGACAGAACTAAGTGTACCCTAAGTCCTACCCCTAAGCGATCGGCTCCCTAATACATAAATACCCTGTGTCGGCCCCCACAGTAGGGTGTATCACTCGCTAAAGTGGCAACCTATTGGCACAGACCTATTTACAGATGTCACGGTGTCTTACATCCTCAGAGCAGACTGGATCCATGCATGCACATGACCTGGTTGGAACACTCCATCAATACCCCTCGCCATTATCAGAATGAACCGCTTATAATTAGTTCAGTAAGCGTACCCGGACCCCTACATAGTGTAAGGTCAAAGTTTTGATACCAAAAAGGGTTACTGACTAATATGGGTCCCAAACAACAGATGACACAAATATTTCCCCTCCTAACCTTGTGTCCCCAGACTAGCAGATTTCTGATTAACTTTTTTACAAGTTTGAGACAGAGTTCAGATTACTAGTTCACAGATCAGACAATCAAGTTAACAAGTTTTCAAATTAACAGATCAGATGTACGGATTTAACAGACTTGCAGATTGTCTAACTTCGTATTGGGCCTACAGATTCACGAAACGGGTTTATTAGACTCATTAGTCCAGTTGGTTTAACGCTTCCTCCCAACACGGTTTTAGACACCACATTTCTCTTAAATTTGCATTAATTAAATATTAATGCATAGACCTCTCACATTAGGTCGGTAGCTTGTGGCCGCTGGATGTGCCAAGCGGTTCCCAGCAGACTTCTTCCACAAGCCAGACCTAACCCCGTGCCTAAGCATATTTTAGTTATGCCTACGACCTCTCACATTAGACTGACAGTTTGTGGTTGCTGGTTAAGTCGGTTGGTTCCGGGCAGGCTTCTACCACAGAAAAAGTCTAACCTCGTGTCATAGCCAATTCATTCCAATATAGATTATACATATATCAGACTAGTTATGTCCATTAACAGATTAACTTCTTTACAGGTTACAGCAGATTAATCAAATTTCCATGTTTTACTCAATCTTAGATCGAGCCTATGGATTTTCATACCCAAATTACAATTATTCAGTTTTCAACAGATTAGGCAATTCAACAGATAACAGATCTAGCAGATTAGGCGATTCAACAGATTTAGCAGATAACAGATTAGCAGATTAGGAAATTCAGTGGATGTAGCAGATAATAGATTTAGCAGATTAGGCAATTCAATAGATTAGCAGATAACAGATTTAGAAGATTAGGCAATTCAACAGATTTAGCACATAACAAATTTAGCAGATTAGGCAATTCAACAGATTTAGCAGATAACAGATTTAGAAGATTAATTCAACTGATTATATATTTCTAAAATTCTATTTACATATCTTGCCTAATCATAAAGTAATCCTAAACTTACATGCCTAAATCATGGTCATAATTCATAATACAACATATGCCCAAATTTTTAGTTAAACTTTTCACCGTACAGAATATTCTCTTAAAGCCCAAATCATGATATACCATATGAATTATGCCAAATATAGCCTTTAATGCCAAATATCCAAAAATCTACTTTTAGGCGTATTCACATTAATAGTTATCCTATTTTAATATAGGACTTTACACCAAAATCACATATTCTTTTTTCAAGTCATGAATCGTTATATATAAATATGCTCAAAAATCTAGATCTTTAAACTATAACATCTCAAAATCAGATTTTAATTTTAAACATGCGTTATGTCCCCCAAGTTTCAAGTCATATGTTATCATACAATGATTCCTCTTCTTCCAAATTACAGAGTATACACAGGTCTAGATCTAATTTACAACATATGTCCATTTCTCAAATCAGTCAAAGATCAGTCATGTCCAATTATGCATTATCCATTATTTATCCCAAAATTTAGCTTTCGTGTGTTAATCTCTTATGAGATTTGGCACAGGCTTGTGGTAGCCTGGCTATAAACAAAAAAGAAGAAAAGAGGAAACAGATACAGAACAGTCACAATAATATTGACAAGATAGATCCACAAAAAGGTACGCATAACCTCAGATCCAGATTCGCAAAAATGTCAAGATAATTATTAAATTTCATATCTGAAAATAACTGTACTCACAAAAAGGGAACAATTCTTGTATTCTGGAATCTGTATTCTGACCCTGAATAGCTCTCCTTTGGCGTAGACTATCGATTAGATTAGAAAATAGTTGTTCTCTCTATTCAGATTGGAAGAAGACGCACTAGTTCTAGTTTTGATTCTAGCAGAGTAGCGACGCCATTTTTATTTTTAATTAGAATAGAGGCAGAGTATAGGCAGAATGAAATTGTGTGGAGAGAAAGCTAGGTTTGGGGGTGTTTAAATAGGTTAGAGCTCACGAATCCGGTCAGAAAGGCATCCAGGTGCAGAAAAATGGATCTGTCTCCAGATCTGGAAAAGGAGGGGAGGTCGGCACTAAGGTCGACCCTAGTGTCGACCTGTTTACCCAGGTCGAACCTAGTGTCGACCTGGGTCCTGGGCGGGAATTTTCCTGCCCAGCCCGGGTGTCTGTTTTGAATTTCGAAATCTGAAATTTGAATTTCGGGCCGGTTTTTATTGAAACTTCTGAAGGCCATATCTTCTTCATACGGAGTCCGATTTACGCAAACTTGGACTCTATTCCAAGCAGAATTTCGAGATGAACGCAACGGCGTAACCCGTTTCCCTTAATTATTCTGTTACAATTTAATTATTCTCTGGTTGTCATTCTTATATTCACAGAAAATACGGGGTGTTACAACATTCTTTCTCAGAATCCCCAACACTTGTTCTAAATGTTTTTCATGCTCGCTTTCTGACTTGGAGTAGATTAAAATATCATCGACGAATACCAAAAAAATTTATTCAAGACTTCTCTGAACACTCTATTCATTAAATCGACGAAGTAGGCTGGGGCGTTGCATAAGCCGAACAGCACTACTAACCACACATAAAATATGTCTGGACCTGTGAAAGACATCAAAGGAACACATTCTTCTGCAATTCTTAGTTGATGGAAACTTGTAGCTAGGTCCATTTTGGAAAATACTCTCGCTCCATTTAATTGATCCAACAAATCATCGATGTGGGTTAATGGATATTTGTTCTTGAGCGTTTGCTTGTTGAGGTCTCGGTAATCAACACACAATCGGAGAGTACCGTCTGACTTAGGAACAAACACTACAGTTGCACCCCAATTAGAAAACTGGGTCTGATCAGACCTTTCCATAGTAATTGACGAGTTTGATCGCCTAATTCTTCTTTTTCTTTTAGAGTCATTCTTCGGATTGAATGCACTACTGGCCTGGAATTCGGAATTAGATCGATCCTGAATTCAATTTCTCTTTATGGAGGTAAGCTTTCGACTTCTTCGAACACATCCGCATAGTGTTTAACGACAGGAATGTTCTCTAACAAAGTGGGAATAACTTCTAGCGCAGACCAAAATTCTTTTCTATTAGGATCTGAATTAGAGCCTTGGCATGGTATAGTAATATTCCCAAGCTTTGTTTTAATTGTAATTATCCTCTCGACACATCTCACTTCGACCTCGTATTTGGTTAACCAGTCCAGTCCAAGTATAATATCGAACTCGGAAAAATCCATAATGATCAAATCAAAAGGAAACCGATACCGAGAAAAAGAAACAGGTACTTTACAATATGAACCGAGAACAATAGACCCTCCTATCATATTGTGAACTCTAACCGATTCTTTAAGCTTTCTTAGATTTAACTTTAACTTTTTAACAGTGTTACTTACAATAAAACTTTGTGATGCACCAGTGTCAAATAGTACGGAAAAAGGAATATTTTTAATAGTAAGGGTACCTCCCAAAAAATGGGGATTACCTGTCCCGTCCGTAATAGCTGGCGGATTCGCCCCTTTGTATATATGCGCAACCTATGAATTCTTCAGCAAGGGACACTTGGCCTTGATATGCCCCTTTTGATGACAGTTGTAACACTCTCGCCTATCACCAGAATTCTGACTCGAGCTTGTTTGGGTGGTCTTCTACCGCTTTGGAGCGGTGCACACATTAGAGTAATGGCCAGCTTGACCGCAGTTGTAGCAGCTTCCTCTGGGTGGCCTATTCGTTGGTAGCTTGGCACTAGCTGCTGTGTTGGTGAATTCAGACTGACTTTCTGAAGTCTTACATTTGTGTCCCGCCTGATTCTTTGTGCGGTCTATTTGCATGTTCCTCATATCCAGGCTCTCATAATTGCAAGCCATATCCACCATCTCGGCGAATGTAAGGTCAACATGGCTCATTGCCCTGTCCTGATATTTGCGCTGAAGTCCATGAATGAACCTCTTATTCTTTGCCTTCACTGTCTAAACAAGCTCTGGAGCGTAGCGGGATAGCTGAGTGAACCTATTTAGGTACTCCTGGATGGTGCGATCTCCCTGCTGGAAATTGGCAAACTCCTCATGCAAGCGCTCCATCTCTTGCTCTGGAACGAACTTCTCTTTGAATAGTGTTTTGAATTCATTCCATGTCATCTCTACCTCTTCCTCATTTAAGGTGATGGCGTCCCACCAGAGTTGGGCCTCGTCCTGCAATAGCCAAGCGCCCATAAAGCTTTTCCTCTGATCCTCAAGACCCATGCCCCAGAAGATCTTCTCACAAGTGTTCAACCAGCCCAAGGTGTCAACTGCAGTACCAGTGCCTGAAAATGGGTTGCCTCCCAGATTCCTATATTTCTTTCCCACTCGGTCTAACTCAAACGGTCGAGGGGGTGGTGGTGGATGAACCAAAGGCTCTGGGAAAACAGGGATATTCCCTCGTTCTCCTCCTCGGCATCTTCATCCTGCTCTACCTCTAGCTGCAGCTGCTTGTGTAGCCATCTAAGTCAAGTTCTGTACAAGCACAAAAAGAGTCAAGCTCATAGAAATGATAATATTAAGATATGGTAAAAGGAGAAGAATATATGAAAAGATAACGATGTACTGATCAAGTTATTTTGCTATTCTGCTTAGATCATTTTAGGACATTACTAATCCTATCTCTAATGAGCTACTCGTCTTAGAATTCTACTGATTCTATCTTGACGAGGTGTTTAACGTGTTAAATTCCAGAACTAAGATTAACCAAAACTCTGATGCCACCTGTGACGATCTCAAAACTCCGTACGCCGGAATTAAGGATAATCATTGGAATATAACACATTAATCATCATCAGCAGAGAACAGATACTAGCATAAACAGAAAATAGAATAATTTACATCAATATGACAGCGGAATCATAATATGTAATAACATCAGAGTAGCATAGTGTAGGATACAACTTAGTGCATGAAAGGAAATGATCAGTCAACATCAAGATCACTGGTACATATACATCATAGATACATAATAGAAGTAAATCTGTCTACACTGCGATAAGCGGAAACATATACATAAGGTACTAATGGCGGAATATCACATAGCCAAAATACTGAGAAGTCAAGTCCTCTCCATATAAGCCAAATGATGCACTCCATGATGTAGTGCAAAAGCCAAAATATACCCTGTTACCTGTCACTAGGCTGGCCGTGTGAAAATAAGGGCACCCGAGTTTGCAAAGTGAAACAAACCATGAGTCAGTCATGGGACTGGTATGAGAAATCTACTTAACTGTTTAAACAACAATAACAAGGTAAATCATAGGACCACGCCACTTTCGCGAAACGGGTTTACTCCAATGATTGCTATTGCATGAAATAAAATAAATTTTTTGAATCAACGCAATGCTATTTTTTTATAAAAATGAAGCCGTTATAAGACTCAAGTCCCATCACACAATGCAATGCAAACCAGAGGATAGAGTTTTACCTTACAATGGCCAAAATATGCTTCGTACGTGTAAGCGAAATCATTTGGTATTATTACTAGTGCATATACATTTCAAAAGCAAATTCAATCATAAATATCAATCCTAGACGGCATGGGTACCATATATCATGTCGCCATATATAAGTTACAACCAAATCCGTAATTTCGTATTGGAGATTTGGAGATTTGGATTACGTCATGAGTCGAGGCAAGGGGCAAGCTCCTCGCCGGCTTCGGGACACTCTAGCATATGCCCCAGGATTTCCTGTAGAAAACCCTTGGAATCGGCTGGGCCAGTCCACACTTATGTTAGTGGATTGGCAATTCCTGAACACACGTTTCTCGGTCCTATCGGACCTATCCATCGGCTCTGTAGAGACCGATATATCGAGGCGCCTCGCATTCCAACATCCACAAAGGTATAATAATCAATGATGTCAGGGCTAGTAAAATGCTGACACCACCCATAGCTAGAAATAAACATCGTGTTCTCCCAGCGGTCCTTATCCAGTTTTTAACTCATACCGAGGTGTGAGGCTCGCGAATCAACGTCATACACAAAGCTGTGCCATGTCAAAGTCGTGCTTTGATCATCAACCACAAGACTCTGCTTTTCAACAAAAGCCTTGATCATTTGCATCTTTGCATGCCACGCTGTCAATCCACACCATACCACTGATGTCTATAGATATATAACCTCTAAGCTCGTACATATCAGAGAAGGGCGTTAAGTAAGAGGATAAATTCTCCACCGCCAAACAGATGCATATTTGGTAGAGATCAACAAAAACAACACAGAATACACGTCAGACACACATCCATTTAAAAGTCCGTTCTGGGTCTGAACGAAACTGGAAGCACCTTATTCCTGCTCCCGTATGTCCAATACATGAGAAAGGCCCTCGCATATCCGGATGATCACCAAGTACATCTAGACCACTACCACTGTAACCTTGTCAACGGAGCTACCCATCTCAAAGGAATCAGTAGTAATCTACACGATGTGAAGATCACCGGTCTTGTGCCATCTTCATATCTTCGACATTTATTCGTCAATCAATTATTTGAAATGAGCATTAACTCGGACTTTTCAAATAATTCGCGTATATTAGTAATCTACAGCATCGTTATTCGTTTTATTTAATTTATATATATATATATATATATATAATTCATTCTGGCGCTGATTTCATTCATATTTGAATTAAACATTTCACACAATCCAACCGTTGGATTTTAACAAACTTTATATCGTTGGAAAGATTTTTCCAAAGCGAACCCAACGATTCCAGTTTCGGAGAAATCCGATGGTCGGATTTCTCTATATAATCATTTAAAATTACGATTCCAAAACACAAACTGCAGCTACGCGATTCATTTTATTTTATTTATATATATATATATAATTCATTCGACGATTTCCATAACGTTTTTCATTCCAAATATTTCACTAACGCCTTTAAATTTCGGAAAATTTCGCCATAACCTCCTTTGTACGGGGAAGGGTTTGGAAATTTATTGGGCCGTATTAGGCATCCAATAAATCCCGAAAAGCATGCACATTTTTATAGTGATATATTCTGGTGTCCACAGGGGAGTGCGTATAGATCATAACTCCAGAGAATAAATTCTCATCACCCTATCAATGGTTTTTTGCCTTAATGACCAGAGAGACGTGTTTATTGTCATCTCCAGACCCGTGTGGGGTTTTTATTAATCTGGCAATTTATCGTTATATTTTATATAGTCCATATCAGTCTTCAGTTCAACCTGAAATATAGTCATTGTCATAAAAGTCTCTCGCTTGTATGGTAAATCTTTCACCTCGTCACATAAGCTCCAAATGCTTATGTGGTATATGATAGGGTATACTATCTTCAAGATGTATGCCACGTAGTGTAGTTCAAAATTAATTGTTACTATCCTATGGCGACGTTTATTATTTCACACAGAACAACAAGCACTCCGCATCCAATGGCATTCACAGGAGTTTATATAATAATAAAATTGCATAGCCAACTCATTAAGGCTTACCTATTTGTCGGGCACGCAAACATATTCTTTACTCAACAGCTAATCCATATTCCTATTCAACACATGTATATATATGCAGAACTAAACTACCAGTAATTTTTTTAGCGAATAAATGTCTATTTCAATATGCAGTTATTTTTAACACTTCATACAGAGGATAAAATGTTGCTTTTGGCGAACAAACATATGTTTCAACACATGTGTATTTTTAGCGAGTCGTATACATGATGAAAATGATATTTTTGTCGTTCAAAATATTTATTCTACACATGAATGTTTTTAGCACTTCATATTCACAATAAAATGTTAATTTTATTGTCCAATCCTTTTATTCAACACATGAATCCTTTTCAACATATGAATATTTTAATTAGTTCATACATGTAATAAAAATTATATTTTTATCGTTAAAACAATTTATTTGAAACACGAATATTTTATATACTTCGTAAATAAGATAAAAATGATATTTTTGAAGTTAAAATTATTTATTTAAAACACTAATATTTTATATAGTCCATACATTAGATAAAAAATGTGATTTTTACTTTTCAAACAATTTATTCATCTCATGAATGTCACTCAATGCATGAATATCTCAACATATGAATATCTCATACTTGCACACTTCGTATACTTCACACGCATGATAAAAATGTGATTTTTTTATCTAAACAATTTATTAAACACATGAATATAATTCAATACATGAAAATAATTCAAACACATAGATATTACTGAAAATTTCGGCAGCATAACGGTAGGGAGTTAAAACTGACACCGTCCCGAGTACGGCTCCTCGCACTACCTTAGGCCTCGCGACGTTCCATAAGGGGCTTATCTAAATGATCTAAGATCAATTTCATATCATATGAATTGTCCACAATAATTCTCATTATTTCAACCACAAACAATTTCTTTCAACGACAAACAAATATTTCCAACCATTCGCATTATTAATCAATTTCATGTCATACACAATCAATTCATATCGTCCATGGTCTATGGATGAGGGGAGTGTGTGTGTGTGTGTATATATATATATTTCATTTCCATTTCAACACATATATGAATTTTACAATGCATGTATAATTTATACATCGCTCATATAACGTATACAACGCTCATACATGTGGTGTACAACGCATATATAATTTATATTTCGCTCATATAATTTATACAATGCATTTCCATTCCATATTGAATTTAGATGTCTCACATTGATTTTAATCCTTCTGAAATATGTAGCGAGCTTCGAACACGTTCTAGCTTCTCCTAGAATGTAGATGATGTCGCTACGAGTCTGATGCTTCCTGTTTCATCGAATTTCGTCAACATGGCAAAAAGATATGATTTTTGTTTGAAAATTCACGATTTGAAACACTTAGAAGTGTTATAATCAGTTTATTAAAAACAGGTCGTTACCTCTCTAAATTGGTTCGAAACTAGGTTTCGATCCTATGTCCAAACCATTGATCGATATTGAAATCAGTCGGCGCCACGCTCTAGAGGGTGGAACGGAACGTGGATCGAGGGCAGGAGGTCCCACTCGATGTGGTGGTTGAGGCACGGCGGCGGATGGAAGTTCAGAGCTTTGAGGGGGTGTAACTCGACGTAGGGTGAACGATAGGGGGTGTACCAGGTATGAAACGACCCGAACTTCCCCGGTGAAGAAAAGCCCGGATTGAATTGAGAACAAGCCACATCGGAACACAAACAGAAGAACATTTCATTGCTTATTACAACAATTCATCAAAATACAAGAATATACAGAGTATGAATAAATATTATACAACAGAAAAATATCAGAGATTTACAAGTTACAATACATAGCAGCGGAAAAATAATACAAAAACACAACTGAAAGAAATACACGGATATAGAGCTTTCCGAGTATCGTTCCATCTGTTAACCAGGATCCTGTGAATAAAAATCTGCAAAACCAAAACTACTAGCTGCCCGTATGGAAAATAAGGGCACCTAGAGTTTAGGTTAAAACAATAAACTCCAAGTCAGTCATGTGACTGGTGTGAGAACTAAAAAAGTTATTTAAAACTTTACTTCAAATCAGATATATCGAGGGACCACGTCGTATAACACGGAACGGGTTTCCTCCCAAGAATACCAGTGCTTATAACAAAACAGCGCAATGCTTTTTGGAAAAACGAAGCTATTATAAGACCCAGGTCCCATCACACAATGCAACGCAAGTCGGAGGATAGGGTTTTCCCTTATAATAGCCAAACATGCTTGGTACGTTAAAACAAATCATTTGATACTATTATAAGTGCATAGTGTAATAACAAGTTCAAATATAAATGTATCAATCCTAGACGGCATGGGTACCATATATCATGTCGCCAATACTAGGCTCTACAATCAAAACCGCAAAGTCACATATTGGAAGATGGATTTCCATCTGTGAACCAAGGCAAGGGATCGTCCTTACCGCTTCAAGACTCTCAAGCCCGAGCCCTTGGAACAACCGCAAGTGCACCTTGGATCTTCAGGGCCGGTCCACTAGATGTGGATTATAATGCCTGAACACTACGTTTCCTTGCCCTTTGGGGCGTAAATGAGTCCTATGACTCCATCGGCTCCACATAGTCACCGATATATCCGAGGCGCCTTGGAATCCAACAACCACACAGGTGTAAATAATATAAATGTCAGGGCTGGTAGGTCACTGACACCACCCTAGCTAGAAAGAAACGCATGCCCTCCCTGCAGTCCTCTCCCGTTTCTGGTTCACAACCGGGGTGTGAGGCTCACGAATTAACGCAACACAAAGTTATGCCACACAGGCGGTGCTTTGATCATCAACCACAAGACTTTGCTTTTCAACAGAAGCCTTGATCATTTGCATCTAAGCATGCCACACAGGCAATTCACGCTATGCAACCGGTATCAATCACACAGAATGAAATCCGATGTCAGACACATATACATTTACAAGTCCGTTCTGGGTCTGAACGAAACCGGAGGAACCTTATTCCTCGCATATACATCGATCTCCAAGTACGTTTGGATGATCACCAACTGATTCCCTCCTCTTGGGTGTACAGCCCAATCAAGATCATCAGTAATTATCCAAACGATGTGAAAACCTCCGGTCTTCAACCACCGTCTTCATCCACGACACATCGTCGAATCAGTTATTCAGAATGGGATAAACCCGGTCTTTTTGAATAACTAGCGTACATAATAAACAAGTGTTACACAAACACAACATACGCCTCATTCCAATTCAGAATATTCTTTTATTCAAATATTCACATCTATAGGGAAAGGTTCCCATTAATTTTATCAAAGATAAATTCTTTTAAATTTATTCTTTAATCTTCCTTTGAATATCAATTCAAACCAAATTATGGTTTATCTAAACTAGTCGGGATTAGCAAACCTTACCAAAGTAATCACTTGTTAAATTTCCCAACCCCAACCTATTCATCCCATGAAGTAAAACTGGTCATACTTCATATCTAACACCACGGTGTTATCAGTAAATTCAATTACCATTTCACGTTCAAATCTAATTAAAGATTTAACAATCGCCTGGAGCAAAACTGGTGATACTCCATTCTCGATCATTTCAATCTAATTAAAGATTCATTAAAACTCCACTTGGTTTTAATCTTCCCAATAATCAATATTAATGATTGTTTAACTTGGGAAATCATATCCTGTCTTCAACTGGGTTAAAGAACCAATGCCATTTAAAACATGGTTCACTACAAACCCAAAATCACATTCCATCAGCCTTTAACCGAAAATTAGCAAGTGAACAATTCCCTAAGTAATAACCCCAAAGGCCGAAACCAACATCAGATCAATACCCAGGAAACCATTCAACTTAACTTATCTTCAGTTAGTTTCTGATTTTCTTAACTCCGTTGGGTCTAAGAATAGTATTATTAAAGATACCGTTCTCGACAACCCAAAATCACATTCCATTTACAATGGAATCTTCATGGAAAACAAATCGATATATATAATTGTTATACACTTCCATATCCGACTAATAAAATAAATGGAATAACGGCAAAGCCTTTTAAATTCCAGATATATTTGTTGTCTTCCTCCACAGAAATTCACTTTGATTATTACCAAATCGAATTCTATTCCATTCCAATTTATTTTATTAAATTGGAAAACATTACTTTGGAAAATCTTCTTTAAATCTTAACAAAAGATTTATAAATTCCAAATCACATTTCATTGTAAATCGGGTTAAAGAACCAATGTCATTTAAAACACAGTTCACGATAAACCCAATTCACATTCCATTAATTATCGGGTTTAAGAACAAGTGTTATTTAAAACACTGTTCACGATAAACGCAAAAATCAATTCAAATTCAAATTCAATTCCAATTAAATACCATTTAATTGGTATACTTCATTAAATCTAAATAAAAAGATTTAATATTTTTCTCAACTGGGTTTAAGAACAGTGTTAATGAAGACACCATTCACGCCAAACCCAAATCCCATTTGATATTAAATACACGACTCTAAATAGAAAATATATCGGCTTATATTCAATATCAAATTTCCATGACAATATCTGTATAATCACGAAATTCAACATCGAAATATTCCAAAGGCAATTTCGATTCAAATCCATTTCCACTTTATATATTGGAAATTCTGGTTATTTTCAAAACCATTTCAAATCTAATTTATTTATTTTAAAAATAAATGTATTATAATTCTAGTTCAAAACTAGTTCATTTCGACAAAAATCTATTTTTATCTTTTCTAATATGGGATTTTTCATCCCAATTCTTTCCAAATCATTTCTTACGATTTTACACAAATTATTACTATTTTTAATAATTTTATCAAGGCCCGTACAGTCGATTTCCATCAACGGCCATCGAACTGCAATTACACAACCTTTTCCAAATTTGATTTGGACATAATTCCAAATCCAACCGTTAGATTTCAAATCTATAATATTCGTTAGAAAGATCTTTTCGATACGAACCCAATGGTTCCGGTTTTAGGAGAATCCGACGGTTGGATCTCCCGCAATGTCCATTCGAAGTCAATAATCGAAATTCGCGAACTGCCGCAGCGCGGCGCGTTCTATTCAGGCTATTATATTATATATATAATATATATTTCGTCGATTTCCATTTAAAACGTATTTTATAAATCGTTTTCAATTCGTTTTCAAAATGATTTCAACTTCATATTCAATTTCAAATCATAATTGAATATTCCATATCATCGATATATAAGTGATAATATTTTCAAAACATTAGGTTTTGAAATCAATTCCTTTTCGATATTCATTATAAAAATGAATAAAATTGATATAAATATCGTTCACGTCAAAATGGCGTCAATTTAATCAACACGGCTTTATATATTTAAATATATTCGTGTCCATCCCAAATCGGATATCAAAATCAGATTTTGATTCTTTTCTGAATATTGTTTGAAAATATTCGTTATTTCAAAATAATCGTTATTTCAAAATCTTCATTCTTTCTGAACTGGAATCAGACACAGTCAATTACCATATAATTTGATTATATGGATTTAACACAACAAATGTGTATAACAACAATGAAAACAGCAATCCATCATCCAGAGTGTATTCTACATTGTATAAGCATTAAATATAAATATTTGACGCTTATACCGCCTGTCAACCAATCGATTGACATACAACTAATTATTGGGATTAGTGTATGCACAATATCATCCCAATACCCGTGTGGGGTTTCAAACAATCAAACACATGTTTTATCTGTGCCGTTGGGCGATGTGTAAAATTTATCGTCCCAATCAATATCAGTCAATTGTGTGTATATAAACAAATCATCCGATTTGTTTATAAATATTTATTTTATATACACGTTAAAAATTATATTTTTTAACTATAAAATATTTATTCATTCCACATCACACAATCAATTTACACAACACATCAATCAAACAAACAAGTCATCCATGGTCTGTGGACGACGGGTGTCGGGTGTTGCTAAGCACCGTCTGCATCCTAGTATATATTTCAGCAAGAAAATAAAAGTGAGAGTTCTCACATTGGGGTTCCACTCCGCCATTCTTACTTCTGAACATCTGAACCGTTTGGATTTGTTTGAAATTCCAATGCAGTCCTTACCACGCTGTTCATAATAACAATTATATTTTTATTGCTTCATTCAAATAAATAAAAATCACATTTTTATTTCAATTTTTACGATGCTTCTTTCTATATAAAAATTATATTTTTATATTCCTACTTCTTATATAAAGATCGAATTTTTATTTCGACGCTATAAAAATCACATTTTTATCTCAACATACATATAATAAAAATCAGATTTTTATTTCGCTACATATATAAAAATTATATTTTTATATTCTCTATTATATAAAAATTCTATTTTCTATCCGCTACTCATATAAAAATCGAATTTTTATTTCGCTACCACTTATATAAAAATCATATTTTTGTTGTGCTACTTCATATGTAAAAATCAGGTTTTTATGCCGCTATCAAGATAATAAAAATCACATTTTTATTCTTCTTTCTACATAAAAAAATCATATCTTTATCTACTTAAAAATGATAACTTTCCTACAAAAAAAATCTAAACTTTTCATATTTAAAAATATAACCTTTATATATCTAAAAATGTAACCTTTCTTATACGATGATATTTCTAATAAAGATTACATTTTTATTATCGAACAAGGTTGCTACTATATAAAATCATAGTTTTAATAACATAGATAATTAAAATTAATCAATAAAAACTCACCCTGGAGATGGAGGAGCGGGATGGTGGCAGCCAGGAAGCGGTGGAGGGTCGGGAGTGTCATTTGCCAAGGTGAAAAATATAAAAATCACATTTTTAAGTGGAGGAGGGGGTCTACGGCTGATTGGAGGAAGGAGGAGGTGTTGGGTGCGCGCTGGGGGCCAGGGGAGGGTCAGGTGGCGGCACTAGGACGATGGTGGGCGAGGCAATGGCCGGAACGGCGGAATGGGGCAGTGGGGTTTTGGGGGGTGCGATTTTCGAGAGAAGGGGGTTTCGATCGACTGAGGGGGAGCCTGAGGTGGACGTGGCGCGAGGGCGGCGGGCCTGCGGGATGAACGGAGGTGGCGGCGTGGCCAGGGGATGGCGCGAGAACGATTGTCCAGTTTTTTTCTTCTTTTAATTTTCGATTTAAAAACCGACGGGGAGTGAGAGATAAGGGAGAGGGGTGCGTTGACTAAGTGCGAAAGGGGAAAGGGCTTGGCCCAATTATATATTTAATTATTTTAAATTCCCTAAAAGCAACTTTTTATTTCGACCTCCAAACGAGACCCACCGACTGTCGTCCATAACTAATTACCCCCATTCCGAACACAATGGGACATGTTTCGTAGCCCAATTCGTTTGTTACGACCAGTTTCCGTTCAAATCAAAATATAAATCTATATATTGAATTTTTAACGCACCTTCCAATTTATCGGGGCCACATACGGACTCTAAAAATTCTAGAAAAATTATTTCTAGCTTCGTATTGACGCTACCGTTCTAACAAAACTAATTTTGTCAAATTCTGAGACCGTTTGAAAAATGGGCATTTTCTGGTCGATCGAAATTGACAAAAACTGTCAAAACACATTTTCTTTTGCCATGCTCACATATTGATTCGAAAAATTAGGAATTTTGGAATCTAGCAATAATTTGACATCCCGGATCCAACAAAAGTGGTTTCGTCGACAACAGAGATCGTTTGCAAATTTTCCATTTTTAAGGGCCAAAATTCCATCGCGACTATTCAGAATTTTCAACTGGGCATAACTTTTTATTCCCGTTATGAAATTTCAATTTTTCGGATTCGTTGGAAAGATATTTTCAAATAGATTCAAATATTTTTGGTTTTGCCAAAATTCGGTTTATTTTGAATCCTGTACATTCATTTGAAATTTGAAATCGAATTTTCAAACTACCGCGCCATTTTCAATTCCTTTTAAAATTAAAAATAAATATTTATATTCGAACTTCGATCCAAATAAATATATACGTTCTATTTCTGTTCAAAATAAATTTCTCATCATTATTATTTAAAATAATTCATTTTAAATTTTCAAAATTCATTAAAATTGCCAAAATAAAAATTTTACATTGGCTCTGATTTCCGGGTTATTACAATCTCCCCCACTTAAAACTTTTCTTCCCCGAAAAGGAACGAAGCTGAAAGTTGTTTTACAAACCAACTCAACTTTCATTATTTTCATTACGGCTTAAGTTCTTCAACTTTTCAGTTTCTAAGAACTTTTCAAATTTTTCAAAAATATGGCTAACACCCCAAATTTCGCCATAACCTCCCCTGCACGGGAGCACCAGGAAAATCCCAAAATTGCCATACAGGCCTCTCCAATCCAAAAAGAAAAAGAAACAGCCAAGCGGCTAGCCAATCGACTCATAAAATCATCCAAATCCCAAGAAATACAATAAACATGTACCTATTTGTTGGGCAAACAATTTTATTCCTCCACTTAGCTTCCCTGACATGACCTGTTCAATGTATACTCATGTATATGCATGCAATTTCTAAACAAATTCCATTACAGTTCAATATTTGGTACAATTTGGTTATATATACCTTACATTCACATGTTGGTTTAAATAAATAAACATACAACACAACCATCAATCAATTAGTTGATTAACGTTTCAAATTCATAATTTTGATACATATAAAGAAAATCATGTTTTTGATGCCAATTCACAACAATAAGCCCTATCTAATTTTGGTTCTCACACCAGTCAATTGGAAATATATAGAAATCCCACTTTCGAAACACGAAAATAAATTCTGATGATGATGCGTCAATCATCAGAATCATGTCCGAGCGACTAGAGTATGATTCTATATCTAACCAGTATATTCAAGGCTTCATATACACGTGGATCAGACGTATATTCAAAACCTCTATATACCCGATTGTCCAAATCAATATAAGAATAACAGTCAAATACGTATAACAGATTTTATATTTTCAAAACAAAAATGGTTTTCATCTTTATTTTTAAAAATACACTCTTCACACTTGTTCTAGGATACTACTGATCCTATATCTAACGAGTCATTCTCATTGGATATGACTAATCCAATCTCTGATGAAATCTTTCGTTCGGTTCTAATATGTCTTGTTCTCGAGCTTTGTAAACCAAAGCTCTGATACCGAAATGAAACGACCCGAACTTCCCAGGTGAAGGAAAGCCCGGATTGAATTGAGAACAAGCCACATCCGAACACAAACAGAAGAACATTTCATTGCTTATTACAACAATTCATCAAAATACAAGAATATACAGAGTATGAATAAATATTATACAACAGAAAAATATCAGAGATTTACAAGTTACAATACATAGCAGCGGAAAAATAATACAAAACACAACTGAAAGAAATACACGGATACAGAGCTTTCCGAGTATCGTTCCAGCTGTTAACCAGGATCCTGTGAATATAAATCTGCAAAACCAAAACTACTAGCTGCCCGTGTGGAAAATAAGGGCACCCAGAGTTTAGGTTAAAACAATAAACTCCAGGTCAGTCATGTGACTGGTGTGAGAACTAAAACAGTTATTTAAAACTTTACTTTAAATCAGATATATCGAGGGACCATGCCGTATAACACGGAACAGGTTTCCTCCCGAGAATACCAGTGCATATAACAAAATAGCGCAATGCTTTTTGAAAAAATGAAGCTATTATAAGACCTAGGT
>JASFAX010001763.1:0-48944 GCA_030737875.1 Allium sativum | reverse complement strand
AGCTTTCCATTTATCAAAAAATTCTTTAGAGGGGTCATCCAAGACTACCTCTCAGGTTCAATCTCTAGTGCCAGATCAATTTCCATCTGATCTACACTAGGAGACTATAACACATCAATCGGGACTAGCTCCGTATCTTCAGGATCATCAGAGCTAGACATCTTCGCTAACTTGTTTGCCTTTTGATTCTCTGATCGAGGAATATGAGATATGTTGTGGTGATCAAAACCACCTAGTAAATTCCTCACACTTTACAAATATGATATCATCCTCGGACTCTTGGCCTGAAACACTCCAGTGACCCGATTCATGACTGCCTTGGAATCGCAAAAGATGTCCAGCTTCGTGATCTCCAACTCCTTTGCGAGTTTTAGCCCAGCAATTAGGGCTTCATACTCGGAGTCATTAATAGTGGCGTGGAACTCCAATCTAAGGGCGTAGTATATTAGTCGTTTCTTTGAGGTTTCAAGCACCACTCCGGCACCAGATCGTCTATCGTTCTTAGCTCCATCAGTGTACAATTTCCAGGCACTGGTGTCAAGGAATAGCTTTGGAGGGTCAGCTTCTTCACATACTACATCATCTTCTAGGATGGTAAACTCTTCTATGAAGTCCGCAAGTACTTGCCCCCTTATCGATCGTCGGGGCTGGATGTTCAAGTCGAACTGACCTAGTTCAATATTCCACTATAGCAGGCTTCCTAATGCTTCTGGACTATGCAGAACATGTTTGAGTGGGTGATCGGTGTACACAGTAATGGGATGAGCTTCGAAGTAGTGGCAAAGTTTTCTAGATGCGATTAGTAAGCTATATGCAAGCTTTTCTATTTTTGGATAATTCCTTTCTGCGGCCGCCAATTTCTTACTCACATAGTGCACCGGTCTTTGCACCTTTTCTTCCTCTCTTACCAAAGCCGAACTGATCGTGTGGGATAACACGGCCAGGTACACAAACAAATCCTCGTGATCCACAGGCTTAGACAGTACCGGGGGTCTTTCAGGAAGATTCAACAAATTCTAGAACTCTTCTATACAATCAGGAGTCCATTTAAAGTTGTGCTTGCCTCGCTTTATCAGCTCGAAAAACGGGATGCATTTATCTGTAGCTTTGGAGATAAATCTGCTCAGCGCTGCCACTTTTCCAACAAGGCTTTGCACATCTTGAATCAGCTTTGGTTCTTGAATATTTCGGATTGCTGTAATTTGATCTGGATTGATTTCAATTCCACGTGAGATGACGATGAACCCTAAGAATTTTCCGGATGCTACCCCAAATGAGCATTTCAAAGGATTTAGCTTCATCCCGTATTTCAGGAGAATCTCAAACATTTCTACTAAATCAGCAGCATGGTCGGATGGTTGTCTGGACTTTACCAACATGTCGTCGACGTATACCTCCATCATTTTCCTGATTTGGTTGTAGAACATCCTATTCACCAATCGCTGATACATAGCATCGGCATTCTTCAGACTAAAAGGCATCACTACATAATAGTATAATCCCAGATCAGTAATGTAGCTGGTATGCTCTTGGTCCAGGACGTGCATGGGGATTTGGTTGTACCGTGAGTAGACATCCATAAAAGAAAGAAGCTCATGACCCGCCGTCGAATCTATGAGCTGATCGATTCTTGGTAACAGAAAGCTATCCTTTGGGCAGACTTTTTTTAGATCTGAGAAGTCTGTGCATGTGCACCACTTTCCATTGGCCTTCTTCACCAAAACCGGGTTTGAAATCCAATCAGGGTATATGAAATCTTTAATAAACCCATTACTTCCCAGCTTTTCGATTTCTTCCTTCAATGCAGCAGACCTCTCTGGGCCAAGCATCCGCCTTTTCTGTTTGATAGGAGGATGTTTCGGGTTGATGCTTAATGAATGACTCATTATCAAGGGAGATACTCCACACATGTCTGCATGGGTCAAGGCGAATACATCCAAGTTAGCTTTCAAGAAATTTATAAATTCTTTGGCTCGAACAGATCCAACTACGATCCAATCTTCAGGACCTTCTCTGGGTTACTATCATTGATTGGTACGTCCACAGTCGCTTCATTGGGGGTCACCATTCTGCCCCCAGGCTCTTCATCCTCTCTGGGATCTATATCCTTAGTCAACTCTCTGGGCGACCCTCCCAGAGTTACTTTCTTTAGTTACTATGACGTTTCCTCCCTTAAAGAGGAAGAAGCACCCTTTGTTTCCACATCTCTTCCTTTGCGGAGGAACCTCAGCTCCACTATGTAGCATGCTCGTGCAACCACTTGTTCTCCTCTGACTATACCCATACCGACATCCGTCGGGAACTTCAACAGTAAGCACCAGGGTGCGATGCAGGCCCTGAATTTAACTAGGTCTAGTCGGTCAAAGAAGGCATTGTACGGCTACTTAATATCCAAAACCACAAAGGGGAGGATCCTCACTCTTTGGCATTCTCCTTCCCCAAGGGTTACTGATAGTTCCACGTATCCTATTGGAGTGGTCGAAGCTCCATTAAATCCACATATCCAACCCTCGCATGGTTTCAAATCCTTCGCCTCGAGTTTCATTTGTTCGAATGTTTTCTTAAATAGAATGTTGACCGAACTTCCGTTATCCACAAGATCTTTATGGACTATAGCTGGGCCGATGGTAACGGTGATTACTAATGGGTCTTCCGCTGGGGAGTGGACTCCAATACTTTCTCGATTGCGAAATATGACGTCATCAGACATCATATTCTGTTGCTTAATCGGGGCATTATCCTCGGGATTGCTACATTCCCCTACTTCAAAATTCTATTTAGATGCATTCACATACTGATCCATAGCTCTGAAACTGTGCCCTGCCAGATGAAGCCCACCAACTACGGTATTGACAACGATATTTTTTCCTTTTTGCTGAGCCATTGGTTTGGTAGCAGGTTGGCTTTTTTTCGGGGCTTGTATGGTTTTCCCCCTGTCCCTAGGAGTCACCTTATATTCAACATGCTTTCCTTCTTGGAGTAGCTTTTCGACCACATCTCTTAGATGACGATATTCGTTTGTGGTGTGACCATGAGTTTGGTGAAAACGCAAAATTTCCCAGTATCACGTTACTTCTCCGTCAAATCTCTTGGAGGAGGCCTCTTATGCTAGAGAACATTGTACGTATCCAGAAAGATATTTTCTAGGGTACCATTTAACGGTGTAAAACTCTCAAATGGCCTAGGCCTAGATCTTCTCTGAGAGTTACTTCCTCGGTTCCTCTTTCGATTGTCGTTATTATCATTCCCCGATTGGTGACCATTGCCTTGATTATTGTTCCCTACATTAACTTCAACTTTTATTGAGCTATCTCCCGTCTGCTTGATGGCCACATTACTTTGGATATCCTCCTTATCAGTAGCCTTCCCCTTTCGGTTGGCGTAAATTTCCTCTCGACGAAAGCAAATGTTCGCCTTTTCATGGAATATTTCTCTAGTTAACGGTGGTTTACTAGCCAGGTATCTTCCAAACTCAGTATCCTTATCCACACCATCAATCAAAGCCATCAAGACAGTTTGTTCATGGGGATCTCTAAAGTCCGTGACTGCTAAATTGAAGCGATCTAGATAGGACATCAAAGATTCATCCGTACGTTGCTTAACGAGGGATAACACAATGACATTCTTAGATCTCTAGGTATGTAGCCGGAACTGGTTTACAAACTGTTCACTCAATTCACTGAAACTGGATATCGATCGCGTTGGCAAATGAATGAACCACATTAACATTGTATCCTCCAGGAATATCGGAAATGCCTTACACTTCACAGCTTCGGAAGCGACTGCCGCATTCATGTACCATGAATATCTCATCAGGTGCTGGACCGGATCAGCCTTTCCCACATAACGGTTCATAGTTGGCATGTTATATTTCCTTAGGAATCGAATGTAACACCCCACCTCCGCTAGGGTCACTCACAAAGGGAATGCACTAGCTTTGGTGTTGTATTATCTAGGTAAACATACACAGAAATATTACAAGACTGTACATAAATAAAACAGCGGAAGGAAAACCCAAATTTCATTGCTTTAAATTCTAGTAAGGTCTAAAGCCTTTTACATCAAAATGCTATTAAGTCAATTACATCGAAATCTGTCTTGCAATAGTAAAGAAGCATAAAACCATAGTTATAAATCATTCCCCAATAAAGCAAAGCAAGCCATAGCCAAGAGAAATCCAAGCCGTACATGAAAGAGCTTTGGAGCTTGGTAAGATCCGAACTAAGCTGTATTCCCACCCTGCAAACCTGGGGGGGGGAGGGGGAAATGGAAGAAAAAGAGACGAAACAAAAGCGGTCAGTCATAAAGATTGAGTAAGTCCTAGTGACTTTTAGCATAAAAACAGGTAAAGATAACATGGCATGAATAAACTGAAAGTAAACATAAGCATGATGACAAGATAAGCTACAGGAAAGATAACTGAAAATAATCTCATATGGTTTTTGTCAAGTATAACATCGCCATGTTTCCATTCAAGATAAACTAAGTATAATTTCGCAAGATTTCAATCAAGCATCGCAAGATTTCTCTGCTTTACCATTAAAATATTTCTATGATATCTTTTTGCTCTGCACCAACCGTACTAGTATCCCAACCCGTGTCATGTGTTGACTATAAAATGATCCCTTGCCCAATGTCTTGAAATGATCCATTACTTGGTCTCACGAAACAATCTATTAATCGATCGGCTCCCTACAAGTCCTATCTCGTTCATGTGTATGTGTCATACGGCCCTATCACGAATGTAGTCACCTGTGCTAGGTCCACCATAGGGTGTATCAAGCCCTAGGGTGCCAACCACCGACACGAATCAAGCACGCACAGTGTAAACCTACTGGTGCCCAATGGCTGCTTTTTCAACTCCGGACTACGTGCACGACCGTAGTCCGCCTGAACCTACAATGGCGCACCAACTCAGCCGTCGTTCTGGTCGCTTACAATCAGCTCAGTAATCGTGCCCCACCCTACCTAGTTCCAGGGTACCATGATACATCTGGTGGGTTACAGCTGAAAAGGACCGCGTAACTAGGGTTTCCGTCCAGCAGGTAAAGTGTTGTCATTTAAATTCGAGACTTAACCCCATTAGTCTAGCATGTCAAGTTGGTTAAGTGTGGTCATTCAAGTTCGTGACTTAACCCGTCTACGTGTCATGTCAAATTGGCTAAGTGTTGTCGTTCAAGTTCATGGCTTAGCCCTACGAATCATGTATCAAGTTGGTTAAGTATATTCAAGCGGTTCGTGACTTAACCCTACCAAACCATCATGTCAAATTGGTTAAGTATATTCAAGCGGTTCGTGACTTAACCCTATCAAGTCATCTCCCTATCAAGTCATCGTGTCAAATTGGTTAAGTATATTCAAGCGGTTCATGACATAACCCTATCAAGTAATCGTGTCAAATTGGTTAAGTATATTCAAGTGGTTCATGAAATAACCCTATCAAGTCATTAATTCATTAATGCACCCCAACCTCTCACATCAGAACTGTTGTTGGGGTCATTGGATATGCCGGGGGGTTCCGGGCAGAATTACACCACAACTCAGTCTGACCTCGGTTTTTCAAGTGCGATATGACCAACTACCCACATTGGATCCTATTGTTTGCAGTAACTGGATTTGCCGGGCGGTTCCGGGCAGAATTACACTGCAATATCAACCCAACCTCGAGTTGGCCATTTTCTAGTTCATTCTAAATGTCATGTCCATGTTCAAGTTTCATGTCAAGTTCATGTCTAGTTTCATGGCGAGTTTCATGTCAAGTTTCATGTTTTCACTTATGCCTATTATCAAGTTAATGATTCATATTCATAACCAATTCATGATTCAAGTTCATAAGCATGTTTACGTGCCTTCTAGATGTCCAGTACATACCAACTACCCAGAACCCAACTTAGGCGCGTTCACATTAAACTTTCTCCAATTCATAAATTACCATATATGTTTCTACTCCAAATTTTACATAATTAACATATGCCCAAGTGCTAGGTTACATGTCAGTTTTTACATTTGCCCAATTCATACCAGATTTACATATGTTCAATTCATGTCGTTTTACATATGTCAAGATTCATGATTTTCTTGTTTACAAAGCTATGCTCAATTTACGTTGATCCAGTTTTATACCCAAAATTACATGTATAACATGTTTACACCAATTTACCCATAAGAGTTCTAGCCAAATTACATATATAAAGATCCATGTCAAATTATATATGCCAATCCCCATTCTTGCAATTACTATTATAATGATAATACCCAAATATTCAATTTCATGTTAATGGTAATAATACCCAAATATCCAATTTTTATGTTATGCCATCAATTCCACCAAACACATATATCCAAATAGGTATTATCCCAATATTCCCCCGTATTCAACTGTACGTAGATCGCGGTTTAGGCCTAGGTCCGAAATTGACCAAGGTTTATCAAAAGAAAATAAATAGGGGGAGGTAGAAGATGCAATAAGAACAAGATCAGAAAGAAAACAGCATAAATCATCATGATAGGCATAAAGATTACAACTTGGTGATAACATCATTACGAATCAAGAAAACTGCTGAATAGATCATAAACTTGGCATGAGAATAAAGATAGACAAGTCTCAAAACTCAAGATTCAATAGAAATAGATCTGAATCGATAAACATACTTAGATCCAATTCCACTTTATTTCATGGCCATATTATAATTAAATATTTAGATCTAAAAGTAACTAGCACTTATATTGATTGGCTAAGAGAGGAC
Source organism: Allium sativum (assembly GCA_030737875.1). Lineage (NCBI taxonomy): Eukaryota > Viridiplantae > Streptophyta > Magnoliopsida > Asparagales > Amaryllidaceae > Allium > Allium sativum. The sequence continues at coordinate 42,198 of JASFAX010001763.1, read as the reverse complement.
AAATTGATTCGTTGTCGCATTGAAATGTCTAACTTGATTAATCTTCTGGTTTGATTCAATATGGTCTAGGCGTCGTTGCAGTCAATTCGTCCATTTGCACAATCCTTGCTTTGATTTGTTAGAACCCCTCTTTCTTTTGCTATGCTTTGTAGATTCATCCCAATTTGATTTTAGTTGGAGGCTATATTCTTAGGTTTCATTTTTCCGGCATAACGGTGGCTAGACGTGTTGTAGTGAATTAGGGTTTAGGCATTAGGGGGGTTCATATAGGGTTGGGCAAGTGAATCTGGACAGAAATAGGACTGAAAACATCAGAATGAATTCTGGCTCAAAAACAGACTCGGGGACCAGGTCGACACCCAGGTCGACTGCCCAGTCGACCTGGTCAGGGGGATGTCGACTGCCCAGTCGACTCCCCAGTCGACCTTGGTGCTGGGCGGGATTTTTCACACCCAGCCTGTTTGGGTTTTGAAATTCGAATTTGAACTTGAATTAGAACTGTTTTGAACTCTGAAAATTTCTGAAACTTCGGAGGGTCATATCTCCCTCATACGGACTCCGATTCTAGCAAACTCGGACTCGTTTCCAAGCAGAATTTCGAGATGAACGCAATGGCGCAACCGTTTCCCTTGATTCTGATTTTAAAATTTAATTTTGCCTTGATTTCTCGTTTTTAACATGTTATCAAAATTCGGGTTGTTACATTCTCCCCTCCTTAAAGGATTTCATCCCCGAAATCTTCAAGTTAAGAAGAATGTGTCCTACCATCCAATCATCCATCTACTCAATCATTAATCACAGGCATCCATCGTCCTTAAGAGATTTCTAATGCTGTATGAACATATGTAGAAAGTGTGTGTATATGTTCCTTATCTAATGCAAATGATCAGGCCTGATTGATCTTCCTAATGCAAAATATGTTTAGTGTAATGAGTCCAACATGTATGCAAATAGTCCTAGTCACAATAACACTACATGTGTGCACAAACATCCATCCATATGCAACATCCACATGATAACACATTCAAATTAATCCATAAACAAGTATAAACACTCATGCATATGCAATATGAAAGGTGACTGAGCCGATCTAGTGCCTAATGTGTAAATGCATCCACGAGCAACCACTAGCAACCACTTGCAGCCACTTGCAACCATCAATCATAACATGTCTCAAACACATGTTTACACCTAATTGTTCCTACCTAAAGGTATAGCCGAATGATAGAAGCAAGTAAAAACCATGTGCCCATTAGGCCATGTCAAAACTGGAAATATATGTCACATATATACTGATCAGGAGAAGAACTCCCTAAGCACCAACCCCGAAGACCGAAATCAACATCAGGCTGACACCCAAAGAATTACTCAATCAAACCAATATACGTTTCGAGGAAACTAAGCATGATGGACTCCTTTTAGGTCACAAGGGAATCCCTTCCTAAAACCAACCTGTATCCTATAAAACCCAAAGAGTTTAGTCAACCCAACGGACACCCTCAAGCCCCAAAATGTATTACTAATAAACGAGTCGTGCTCCCTATGGGGTTTCTAAAAGAAATGGGATTGAGAATAGGACCGAGAGGATATACTTTAAAGATAGCATGCAAATAAGATCTATAGGAAAAGTGGGATCAAGGATATACTTTTAAAAAGAGATATGATGCCCATATCTAGTCTTCAATCTTCTAAGTCGCGTTTCCTTGAGCTTAACTCCATTGTGCTTTGACCGTCTTTAACTTCACAGATTCTTAATTCTTGTTTCCAAAATATGAGTTGGAAGTCATTTCACTGTTGCCTCTCGTTCCACTTTCACTTATCCTCCTTCTAGTATACTCGGCTTAAACTTAACTACGTACTCATGGTTTCATGCAAGCTCTCCAAAATTCACTAGTGAATCTTGGATTTCGTTCAATTACTAGGAGGTATTCCACGCAGAAGAACTATCTCTTGAAAATAACAAATATCAGCAATGTTGCCAAAGGTACTTACTAAGGCGATTTCTATAACTCATGCATAAGCGAAATGAACCATCAATCTTAGTGGTGAACACTACTCGAGCGGATGAATAAATTACCAGTAAATGTGTCAAGAGATTCTAGGTAACTAATCATGAGAGAACCCTAAAGCTTACACGCTACTACGAGGGTATTACCAAGGCAAGTCAAGAGTCTAACTACCCTCTTTTCAAAACCGAGAATGTCACCCTTACTGGATAACTACTCCATCACTAGAATCAACCCATAGCCCAAAACATAAACATAAGCATTACTTCTAAACTCAACACTTAGCATAGACATTCTCAAATCCAAACAAATCATGAATACATGAGCCGATTCCCCAACAGGATTTGAGACAAAAATGGGATCCTCTACTTTGCTAGTACTAAGTGCAAAGACTCAACTATCGAGGAAGAATTAAAAGGATGCGATGTATAAAAACAAAGTTCCCATGGTATGATAGAAAAGAGAAGCTAAACTTTTAACAGAAACGTTACCACCTCTCTTAGGTATGCTAGTAGTGAGAACATACAATTGCCCTCTCGACGATCTTGTTCTTTGCCCTTGTCCTTGTCCTATGATACTTAGCTACATGTCCCTTCTTACCATAACAACGATGTTCTTTCTTGTCATGGGTTTTATTATTCTTTTACTTTGACCTCTTCCCTTTAACCTTTTCCTCGTTCGTGGATTACGCCTTATCAACAATTTTCTCATCCTTAAGGTTGTGTTCTTTATCCTCGTTCTTACTATCCTTGTATATCTTGTTGACAAGTTTCTCGAAAGCTACATCCATCGCACGACAACCCTACAAAGCTTGAAATAAGATTAGTCGCAAGTAAAACTACTGCGGCTACCGATGGAGGTTGGGTACTCCTTTGCCCTTCGACATGCGTCGTACGCCTACGAAACTATGGTGAAAAGAGAGAAAGAAGAGATTCAAAGAGAGAATCAAAAGATAATGCATATGGCTTTGGGGAATACGCCTTTCGTAAAACAAAACTTTTCTTTAGAAAAATGCTTCTTTGTAAATGTTTTGAAAATAATTTCAGAAGGTTTTAAAAAGCTTTTGCCCAGTCTGGAAACCTTCTGCTCTGATACCAAATGTAACACCCCACCTCCGCTAGGGTCACTCACAAAGGGAATGCACTAGCTTTGGTGGAGTATTATCTAGGTAAACATACATAGAAATATTACAAGACAGAACATAAATAAAACAGTAGAAGGAAAACCCAAATTTCATTGCTTTAAAATCTAGTAAGGTCTAAAGCCTTTTACATCAAAATGTTATTAAGTCAATTACATCGAAATCTGTCTTGCAATAGTAAAGAAGCATAAAACCATAGTTATAAATCATTCCCCAATAAAGCAAAGCAAGCCGTAGGCAAGAGAAATCCAAGTCGTACATGAAAGAGATTTGGAGCTTGGTAAGATCCGAACTAAGCTGTATTCCCACCCTGCGAACCTGGGGGGGGGGGGGGGGGAGGGGGGAAACGGAAGAAATAGAGGCGAAACAAAACGGGTCAGTCATAATGACTGAGTAAGTCCTAGTGACTTTCAGCATAAAAACAGGTAAAGATAACATGGCATGAATAAACTGAAAGTAAACATAAGCATGATGACAAGATAAGCTACATGAAAGATAACTTAGAATAATCTCATATGGTTTTTGTCAAGTATAACATCGCCAGGTTTCCATTCAAGATAAACTAAGTATAATTTCACAAGATTTCTATCAAGCGTAGCAAGATTTCTCTGCTTTACCATTAAAATATTTCTATGATATGTATTTTCTCTGCACCAACCGTACTAGTATCCCAACCCGTGTCATGTGTTGACTATAAAATGATTCCTTGCCCAATGTCATGAAATGATCCATTACTTAGTCTCACGAAACGATCTATTAATCGATCGACTCCCTACAAGTCCTATCTCGTTCATGTGTCTGTGTCATACGGCCCTATCACGAATGTAGTCACCTGTGTTAGGTCCACCATAGGGTGTATCAAGCCCTAGGGTGCCAACCACCGACACCAATCAAGCACGCACAGTGTAAACCTACTGGTGCCCAATGCCTTCTTTTCCAACTCCGGAATACATGCACGACCGTAGTCCGCCTGAACCTACAATGGCGCGCCAACTAGGCCGTCGTTCTGGTCACTTACAATCAGCCCAGTAATCATGCCTTACCCCTGCCTAGTTCCACGGTACCATGATACATCTAGTGGGTTACTGCTGAAAAGGACCGCGTAACTAGGGTTTCCGTCCAGCAGGTTAAGTGTTGTCATTTAAATTCGAGACTTAACCCCATCAGTCTAGCATGTCAAGTTGGTTAAGTGTGGTCATTCAAGTTCATGACTTAACCCGTTTATGTGTCATGTCAAATTGGCTAAGTGTTGTCGTTCAAGTTAATGACTTAGCCCTACGAATCATGTGTAAAGTTGGTTAAGTATGTTCAAGCGGTTCGTGACTTAACCCTACCAAACCATCATGTCAAATTGGTTAAGTATATTCAAGCGGTTCGTGATTTAACCCTATCAAGTCATCGTGTCAAATTGGTTAAGTATATTCAAGCGGTTCATGACTTAACCCTATCAAGTAATCATGTCAAATTGGTTAAGTATATTCAAGCAGTTCATGAGTTAACCCTATCAAGTCATCGTGTCAAATTGGTTAAGTATATTCAAGCGGTTCATGAGTTAACCATATCAAGTCATTAATTCATTAATGCACCCCAACCTCTCACATCAGACCTGTTGTTGTGGTCACTGGATATGCCGGGCTGTTACGGGCAGAATTACACCACAACTTAGTCTGACCTCTGGTTTTCAAGTGCGATATGACCAACTACCCATATTGGATCCTATTGCTTACAGTAACTGGATTTGCCGGGCGGTACTAGGCAGAATTACACTGCAAACTCAACCCAACCTCGAGTTGGCCATTTTCTAGTTCATTCTAAATGTCATGTCCATGTTCAAGTTTCATGTCAAGTTCGTGTCTAGTTTCATGGCGAGTTTCATGTCAAGTTTCATGTTTTCACTTATGCCTATTATCAAGTTAATGATTCATATTCATAACCAATTCATGTTTCAAGTTCATAAGCATGTTTACGTGCCTTCTAGATGTCCAGTACATACCAACTACCCAGAACCCAACTTAGGCGCGTTCATATTAAACTTTCTCCAAGTCATAAATTATCATATATGTTTCTACTCTAAATTTTTCATAATTAACATATGCCCAAGTCCTAGGTTACATGTCAGTTTTTACATATGCCCAATTCATACCAGATTTACATATATTCAATTCATGTCGTTTTACACATGTCAAGATTCATGATTTTCATGTTTACAAAGCTATGCTCAATTTACATAGATCTAGTTTTATACCCAAAATTACATGTATAACATGTTTACACCAATTTACCCATAACGAGTTCTAGCCAAATTACATATATCAAGATCCATGTCAAATTATATATGCCAATCCCCATTCTTGCAATACTATTATAATGATAATAACCAAATATTTAATTTCATGTTAATGGTAATAATACACAAATATCCAATTTTTATGTTATGCCATCAATTCCACCAAACACATATATCCAAATAGGTATTATCCCAATATTCCCCTGTATTCAACCGTACGTAGATCGCGGTTTAGGCCTAGGTACGAAATTGACCAAGGTTCATCAAAAGAAAATAAATAGGGGGAGGTAGAAGTTGCAATATGAACAAGATCAGAAAGAAAACAATATAAATCATCATGATAGGCATAAAGATTACAACTTGGTGATAACATCATTACGAATCAAGAAAACTGCTGAATAGATCATAAACTTGGCATGAGAATAAAGATAGACAAGTCTCAAAACTCAAGATTCTACAGAAATAGATCTGAATCGATAAACATACTTAGATCCAATTCCACTTTATTTCATAGCCATATTATAATTAAATATTTAGATCTAAAAGTAACTAGCACTTACATTGATTGGCCAAGAGAGGACAAATCGATTCGTTGTCGCGTTGAAATGTCTAACTTGATTAATCTTCTGGTTTGATTCAATATGGTCTAGGCGTCGTTGCTGTTAATTCGTCCATTTGCACAATCCTTGCTTTGATTTGTTAGAACCCCCTCTTTCTTTTGCTTTGCTTTGTAGATTCATCCCAATTTGATTTTAGTTGGAGGCTATATTCTTAGGATTCATTTTTCCAGCATAACAGTGGCTAGACGTGTTGTAGTGAATTAGGGTTTAGGCATTACGGGGGTTTATATAGGATTAGGCAAGTGAATCTGGACAGAAATCGGACTGAAAAGATCAGAATGAATTCTGGCTCAAAAACAGACTCGGGGACCAGGTCAACACCCAGGTCGACTGCCCAGTCGACCTGGTCAAGGGGGGTCGACTCCCCAGTTGACCTGGGTGCTGTGCGGGATTTTTCCCACCCAGTCTATTTGGGTTTTGAAATTCGAATTTGAACTTGAATTCGAACTGTTTTGAACTTGAAAATTTCTGAAACTTCGGAGGGTCATATCTCCCTCATATGGACTCCGATTCTGACAAACTCGGACTCGTTTCCAAGCAGAATTTCGAGACGAACACAATGGTGCAACCCGTTTCCCTTGATTCTGATTTTAAAATTTAATTATGCCTTGACTTCTCGTTTTTAACATGTTATCAAAATTCAGGTTGTTACATTGAACCTCTAAAATATCATAGGTAAAGGGCGAATGACTGCTGCCTATACCCCAATCTTCGGTTCTTTGACCACGACTTTCCACCTTCACTTGGCTAATCATGGCTTCGACATATGCATGGGCCTGGGTGGACTCGGGGTCAACAATTCTTGCCCTGCGAGCCTCCCCAGCATTTCTTTGACGTGTTGCTGTGAGGGCTGATTCCTGAGCAGAACTCCCGTTCCACCTATTGCCACGATCAATCGCACGACGAGCAGGAGGAATGAGTCGATTTTGATCAGGATCAATAATGTCTACATTCCTAGGCGGTAGGATGGGCTCATTTAAGTTACGGTTATTGGTTTCCTGATTAAGCGCCTCTATATTCTCAGCCCTTTCCAATGGGTGTTGAAATACCCCACCTCCGTTAAGGTCAATCACAAAGGGAATGCCTTAACTTTGATGGAGGTTTATAAGTAAAAGTCATAGATAAACACAAGACAGATATAAATACGCATAGTTTAAACATCGGAAACCAAACAGACTTTTATTTCATCAATACGTGTTCAAACAAAACATTTCCATAATTGTCTCAAAATACTTCTAACATTACAACCTCATTATTGTCTTGATTATTAAAGAAGCATAAAACATAAATAAAGTAACAAAAATCCCCGTAGTGATATCCAAAGCCATAGTCCAAACAAAAGAGATCCAAACCATACATCTACGGTCTTGGAGCTTGCAAAGAGTCTGACTGAGCTGAGTTGTTTCCTCCCTATGGATCTGGGGGTGGGGAGGGAAGGGAAACAAAAGAAAAGAAGACGAAAACTAAAATAGAGTCAGACATAAAGCTTGAGTAAATCTAGTAACTCTTCAGTATGTGAATAGGTACAAGGGCATGATAGATATAAACTGAAAACAGTAAAGTATCTCAAGCTAAGGAAGTGTAGTTTAGAATGGAATGTACTATCGCACCCACACTATATCTCTGCACCTACTTGAGCTTATTCTAACTGGCACCCCATGCTGAGGGTGAAGTGATCCCCATTTTCTAAAGATCGGCTCCTACTCGCGTAAACATGTGTCATATGGCCCCCAAGAATTGTAGATACCTATGCTGGTCCCACCATGGGGTGTACAAAGACCCATGGTGGCGGACCCGACACAATTCTAGAATACATAGGTTATACTACTGGTGCCCCAGTGCCCTATTTGTCTGCTCCAGAGTGTGTGCACGCCCGCACCCCATTAGAACCTACACTGTGCACCCACCGCAGTCATTTTGACCGCTTACAACCACCCCGGTAATCGTGCCACACCCTACCAAGTTTCAGGGTACCATGATACCTAACTTGGGTTACTGCTGAAACGGGTCCCTCGTTACTAGGGTTTTCTAGTCAAACATGTTAAGTGGTTAAGTGTCTGTATTTACCTAACCTCACCCACCAATTCTTCTTAACATGTTGAATTTGGTTAAGTGTTTTTAGTTGAGTTAACCCTACCACATGTCCTTAGCCTCTTAGAGCACCGACCACACACATTAGACAGATATTGCTGTGGTTACTGGATGTGCCTGTCGGTTCCGGGCAAGTTTACACCGTAACTCAGTCTAATCTTGTGTCCTTATTGGGCTCAATGCTTAACCACCCACATTGGATAGGTAGTGTTGTGACTACTGGACAGCCGGGTGGGTCCGGGCAGGTTTATGTCACAACTCAATCCAACCTCGGGTTAAGCATATCGTGTTTTCTAAATTTACATATTGTATCACCTCTCAATTTTATATGTAAATTTCATGTCCTTTATTCTTGGATATAACAATTCGTACCGCTTAAAAGTCATTGTCGTTGGCATGTTCCAAACATGCCAACATGTTTTTTTCTTCATGTTTTACACCCAACGTTATTACCCCTGTTTGTACGTTCGCAATATTATAACAATTGTTGGGCCCGACACAATTCAGCCCAACTTTATAAACATGTGAAAAAGGGGAAATCAAGAACATGTAATATTTTACAATACATAAAGGTATATGACGCATGAACTTGCAATTTTGCGATTCAACTAACATAAATTATGGGTCATGTGAACTTGCATTCAAATCAAAGTATAACTTAGTAGGTGACATATGAAATGGCATAGTTTAGGCTTATACAAACTTGAGTTTAAACATGTTTAACTTGGCATAATGTCAACCACAAAACTAACATGTTGTATATTAACCAAAATGTCCAATTTTAACATCAAATCATATAGCCTATTTCAACATGAACTTGCGTAGTTTATGTAACCCAAACGATACTTAACATAGATCCAATTATACTTGCAAATAAACATAAGAATGAGTTCATAGATTTTGGGTCATGCAGGCATAAAAGGTCTCAAATCTAGAACATGTTTACATAAGCCTTAATTTAGACTTAAAGAACGTATATAGTCCATGCCACAGACATAAACATAAAGGGATCAAATTCTAGTTTTTGCCACAAACATGCAAGTGCTATTGTTTTCATATATAATTATTCAATAGGTTTGCATCAATCAATTTAGGCCACAAATATCAATACACAAGTCATGACAGAGTCATTACAATACACATAATTTATATCATTATCATACAATAAAACAATTCTATTTTCATTTACATCGAATCACGTCATAGTTTTTATTCATATTCTGAAATGTCACTTTACTTACAACGAATGTAGAATCTTGAATTCTGGATTCTGAATTTGTAAATTGAGATGCGTTCCTTTGGGTAGATTAACGTTGCGTTGATTAATTTGATTAAGCTTCTTAATTTGATTCGTGTCTAATCTCCCCTCTCTTGACGGCTACGCTCAATTCCTTCCTGCCAGCATGACGACTCGAATCTTAATTTTTTTTTGTGAATTTTAGTTGAGACTTAGGGTGTATATATAGATTTTTAAATTGTTTTGAGTCGTGAGATGAAGATAGGAGGAATCTAGACCATACAAAGTTCAAAGAGCCAATCAAGAGGTGACATGTCAGCCCTAATGACACGCCGAGCCACGAAATTCGAGCCAGAGCCAGACCCAGCCAGCCAGGTCGACCAGGCAGGCCGACTGGCAGGTCGACACCCAGGTCGACTCTATGGTCGACCTGGGGTGACCAGGTCGACACCATGGTCGACCCGGTCCCTGGGCGGGAATTTTCCCGCCCAGCCCAGTTTGAACCTGTTTTTCGAAATTTGAACTTGAAACCGAGCTGTTTGAATTTTAAATTTTATTCTGAAACTTTCGAAGGTCATAACTCCTTCATACGGAGTCCGATTCATGTAAATTCGGACTCTATCCCAAGCATAATTCTGAGTCGAACGCAATGGCGTAACCCATTTCCCTTAATTCTTTCATTTAAAATTAATTACACTTTAATTTGTGAAGCTTAATGTTATAGAATTCACGGGGTGTTACAGGGGCCATCGCCGGTTTCTGCGATGTTCTTCTGAAGAGGATGTGTGTTCCGGGGATAAAGGGTGAGCTGGAGGTGGTGAAACCTGCATTTGAATATCGTCAATGCGCCTGCCTAGAGCAGTAATATTCTGATGCAGCAACGAGCTCTTCTTCCTTTGAGTGGCCAATTCATCAGTTTGCCTGTCCAATTCTTCAAGTATGCGGGCCAGATGTCCTTCGGTAACTGGAGCAGAAGGGTCGACATGGTTATCTTCATCTTCTCTTATACGCAAGGAACTCGAACTTGGTTGAGTAGAAGTGCCAGCATGAGCGGAACGAGCCATAATTTCCTTAACAGGTCGGGTAGTAGTCTGATTGTCATTTCGGATCGTGGTCCCCCTAGGCTGCTGGCTCGTGGCTCCCTCTTGCCATCGGTTCATGGTGGTCCCCTAGGTTCAGATCATGGTGGTCCCCTGGGTTCGAGTCGTGGGAGTATTAGCAAGAAGGAGGGTAGAGTTATTTTGGGAACGGTTCGTTATGCCTCCATCTACACGGTCCATGGCACCCGCTCCAGTTCAGATCGTTCCTTCATCTCCATGATCCGAGGACTCCAGTTCAACCTCGACCTGCTCCTGAATGTTGTCTTTATGAGCTTCGTTTGTAGCATCATCGGCAGGTGAAGTTCATACTTCCTTAGACTTCTTTCCATCCATAATACTTTGGTTTTGCTGGGATCTTCAAAAATTGAAATAGTGAAGTTTTGGACTGTTTTCTTCGGACTTGACTATCCAAACAATAGAACAACAATTTGAAATGCTTAGACTTCTTTCTCAGTGAAAGAACCAAAATGTTAGATCCAAAAGTGGCTCTAACACCCAAATTATCCGAATTGGTAGAGATTTATATCTAGAAATGCAAGAAAACACACAAGATTTATAGTGGTTCAGCCTTAATGAGCCTACGTCCACTTTATATCTATGATTATATGTGAGATTCGAGTACAACCAATGGATTTTCTTTTGGTATCACTTTTACAATGTTGATTCACTCAATGATTTCGAATTAATATTGATAAAAAATAATGTAGAGATAGCAATGGTGGAAACAACACTTAGAACTACCAAAAGATCCTCCAAAATGCCAAGTCTAGGGCTATTTATAAGTGATACTTGCAGACGGATCGTGGTCACACGTGGCACAAATCCTGAGGATCTCGGATTGGTTCGTAGCTTGATGAAGAAATAGTCAAAATGGCAGTTATGGACAGGTGTCGCAAGATCCTTTATCTTCGGCTCGTGAATGACTTGGTCGTGGCTTTCATCTCTCAGCTTCAGGGATCGGATCGTGGTAATGACTCAGGTGTGGATGGATCGGATCGCGGTAGGTAGCTCCGATCGAGGGGGGTGTAGTAGCATCACGACCCGAGGGAGATAGGAGGACTACGATCAAATCTTTAATGGTTTTGACATTTGAGGATCCATATTATCTTTATATATGAACCTTGGTGGCTTGGTCCAAAAGCTAGCGAACAATATCCAAGCTTAAACCCTTTTGCAAAGGAATAGTAAAACCCCTTCCTACAAACCATTCAGCCGTCCATCAAGGGTTGTGCTTAGGGAACCCTTGACCAAGATAATTGTTGGATCTTAAGCCGCTTAAGCGTGATGCTCACCCTATGAGGGAAGAGTAACTAATCCTTTGTGCATTGGACCTTGATATCTTGGAAACGGTGAATTAACTCTAGCTCGTGGAAGCTAAATAACCCCATTTCCCCCTTAGGTCCACTCCCGTAGACCTATCTCCTGTGTTGACGAAAAATATCATTAACAGAAAGCACTGGAGGTACTTCCATGTGCTTGATATATTCTTCGAAGGCCATTTGATAAGCTGGAGTCCATTTGAAGTTCTTTCCTTTCTTAAATGCATCAAATAGAGGAATACACCTGTCTATTGGTTTGGAGATGAAGCAACTTAATGCAATGATATTCCTATTAAAACTCTGAAGCTCTTCCTTTGTTCTCAGAGCTCACACCTATCTCAATGCAAAAATATCAGAAGGATTGGCCTTAATTCCTCTGACATTGACAATGAACCCCACGAATTTCCCTTATGCGACTCCAAATGAACACCGAGCTGATTCGACTTCATGGCGTACCTTTTGTGGATATCAAACATCTCAGCCATATTTCCACGCGATCAGCTGCTCTCTTTGAATTTACCAGCATATCATCAAAATAGACCTCCATAGTTTTGCAATTTGTGACTTGAACTTTGCATTGACAAGTTATTGGTAAGTAGCTCCTGCATTCTTCAACCCAAATGGCATGACTTTGTAGAAGTAAAAACCCACATCTATGACGGAGCTAGTATTTTCTAGATCATATTCATGCTTCATTATCTGATTGCACCCAGAATAATCATTCATGAACGATAGTAATTCATGCCTTGTTGTCAAAATCCACCAGCTGATCAGTTCTGGGCAATGGGAAACTATCTTTAGGGTAGGCTTTATTGAGATCTAAATTGTCGATGCGTAAGCACCACTTTCCATTGGGTTTCTTCACTAGAACTGGATTAGACACCCAATCTGGTTATGTTGACTCTCTAATGAAGCGAGTCTCCATTAGTCTATCAAGCTCTACTTCGAGACCCATAGATGTTTTGATGCCTTAAATTCTCCTCTTTTGCTTTAATAGTGAGACACGAGGGTCAATATTCAGAGAATTAACTGCTACTTCTGGGGAAATTCCATACATATCAGCATGACTCGATGCGAATACATCCGAATTAACTTTAAGCAAAACAATTAACTCTTTCTATAACTTCTAGCCCAACCGAGATCCTATATTCAATGCTTAATCAGGAAAACTCAAATAAACTGCAATAGGAATTGTGATCTGTACTCGTGCCTCTCGATCCTCCCCTACACTGTTCTTTTGAGGATCCATCTCTTTCTGAGCCCCACTATTCTCACCAGTGCATGGGCTGTGCTTTAGCTACTATAATGAAGGTTCTCGAATGCAGAGGGAACCCTCCACATTCTTCCTCTTGTCTTTCTTCTTAGCTTCTCACAACTCTATAAGATAACATTCTCTGGAAGACTCCTAATCTCCTTTAATCATACCAACACCATTTTCTGTAGGAAACTTCATCGTCAGACACCATGGTTCTAGTGCGTTTCTGGGATTAGCTAGAGAAGGTCTGCGTAAGAATGCATTGTAAGCGGAAACTTCAGCAACAAGTACAAAAGTTTGCTTCAGAATGACCATCCTTTCTCCTTCTCCCAACTCTACGGCCAAGTCAATGGTTCCGATCGGTTGCTTTGGCTCTCCTGTGAACCCTTGGATCTTCGTCTGACAAGCATGAACATCGGACATTGAGAGATTCATTAAGTTAAAGATTTTTTTGAAGAGGACATTTACGGAAGTGCCCCAATACACCAGCACATCCTTAACCATTACTGGACCAATCCCAACAGTGACAACCATAGAGCCAAGAGTCAGAGCCACCACACCTTCAGCGTCCTTCTGCAGGAATACAATATTTCAATAAGAGATTTTCTTCCGCTTTGGGTGTATGGTGTAACAACCCGGAAAATCAAAACCAATTTAAAATTTTGATTTTGGCGATTTTAATGGATTTTGAATATTTAAAATGATTTATTTAAAATAATAACAACTAAAAATTTATTTTAATTGAAGTTAGAATGAATAAATTTATTTTATTTATAAAACGAGCCTGAAATGGGGCAGTAGTTTGAAAATTCGATTTCTAATTTCAATTGATTGTACACAATTAGATAAGTCAGAATTGGACAAAAAAAAGTATTAGAATCAGATTAACAATATCTTTCTAACGGATGTAAGAAACTGATATTTCACTTTATAAATTGAAAGTGATGTCCAATTTAAATTTCAGAATAGTCGGTATGAAATTTATATATGTTTTATATAATATATAGCCTTTAAAAATAGCCATTTTGCAAATCACCTCCGTTTTCGACGAAACAACTTTTGTTGGATGTCAATTTATTGCTAGATTCCAAATTTCATAATTTTTAGAATTAATATTTGAGCGAGGCAAAAGAAAATGTGTTTGGCGATTTCATTTTGAATTTAATCAACTGGAAAATGACCATTTTTCAAACGGTCTTCAAATTCGACAAAATTAGTTTTTATTAGGATCGTATCGTCAAAACAAAGCTAGATTTATTTTAGGAGAATTTTTGGAGTCAATATGTAGTCTTGGTAAATTAAAATGTACGTTCAAATGTAATATAAATGGATTTATATTTTAATTCATATGAAAACAGATCATAACAGTCGAATTGACTTATGGGACATATCACATTGTGTTCGAAATAGAGGTAATTAGCTAGGGGCGACAGTCGTTGGGTTCGATTTGGGGTCCAAACAGAAAAGTAACCTTTTAGGGAAAAAAATAAATGAATATAAAGTTATATAAAGCTGAGCCAACTCCCTCTCTCTTTATTACTTGTTCAGATCCAAAGTAATAAAGAAAAACCCGCACCTCTCCCTCCCTGTTGCCAGTCGCTCCGCCCCACCCACCGTCGCGCCGCCCACCCCACCTCCAGAACTCGTCGCCGCTCCTATCCTCCGGCCGCCTACAACCCGTCGCCCTCTTATCCCCCTTCTTCAATTTGAAATCCGCCAAAAACCCCAACCAAACCCGCCACCTCCATCCCTTGCAGCCGCCACTGATCGCCTGAGCCCCCCCTTTTCTCCAGACCCACGCAGCACCACCAGCCCTCCTCTACAACGAAGACATAGTGAGTTTTCAATGTATACTATACATTTATTTAGAAAAATTCGATTTTTAATTTATATAAAAGTATTGTAAGTCTCTGAATTTTTATTTCGTTTATGAAGTTAAGATCTTTAATCACATGAAGTTCGGATTTTTAATATATTAAAAGATTAGAATTTTGAATATAAAAAGATTAGATTTTTGAATATAAAAAGATTAGAATTTTGAATATAAAAAGATACAATTTTTAAGTATATAAAAAGAGGAATTTTAAGTATATAAAAATACAATTTTTAGTTAAGTAAAAATTAGATTTTTATTTATATGAACAATATATACAAATGAGATTTTTATTTATATGATAGCGATATAAAAATGAGATTTTTATTTATATGACAACGATATAAAAATGATAATTTTATTTATATGATAGCAATATAAAAAATGAGATTTTTATTTATATGGTAGTGACATAAAGATTTGATTTTTATGATATGAACATCGCTATAAAAATATGAATTTTATGCATATGGGATAAAAACTCGGTTTTTATATATAATGTAGCAGTATAAAAATGCAAATTTAAATATATAATCATCATATTAAAAATGTGAATTTTACTATGAACAGCATGAAAAAGATTGCGTTGGAATTTCGGGCAAATCCAAGCTGTTCAGAAATTCAGAAAAACTGGCGGAGTGGATCCCAAATCTGAGAACTTCTCACTCTAATTTGATTTCTAGTTAAATATATACTAGGATGCAGACGGGGCTTAATAGCTCCTAACACTATCGTCCACAAAACATGGACGACTTGTTTGATTGTATTGCGTTGTGTAAATTGATTGTGATTGTGAATTGAAATGGAAAATAAAATATTCATTTGGTGAAATAAATATTTTATCGTTAAAAATATAATTTTTAACAAATATATGAATAAAACAATTATTCATTTACACAGGTATTGGGATGATATTTGACGTACACTAATCTCAATTATTTAGTTGTATGTCAATAGATTGGTAGACAGGCTGTTGTAAGCGTTAAATATTTATATTTAATGCATATGCACTGTAGAATGCACTATGGGTGATAGATGATTGTTTATTATTGTTGTTATATACATGTGTTGTATGAAATCCATATAAATAATATTATATGCTAATTGATTGTGCTTGATTCCAGTTCAGAAAGGATGAATATTTTAAAATAACGAATATTTTAAAATAATGAATATTTTAAAATAATCTTCAGTAATGGATCAAAATACGATTTTGATGTCCGATTTGGGATGGATAAGAAAATATTTAAATATATAAAGCCATGTTGATTAGTTATGCGCCATTTTGACATGAGCGATTTTTTTATTGAATTTATTCATTTTTATAATGAATATCGGAAAGGAAATGTTTTTAAAAATATAATATTTTGGAAATATTATCTTTTATATATTAATGATATGGATTATTCAATTTTGATTTAAAATTGAATATGATGTTGAAATCATTTTTTTTAAAAACGAATTTAAAACGATTTATAAAATATGATTTGAATTGAAATCAATGAAATATATATAATGCATATATTATATATATTAAATGGTTTGAATTGAACGCGCCGCTCAACGATTGTTCGTGAATTTCGACCATTGACTTCGAATTGACATTATGGGAGATCCAACCATCGGATTCTCCTAAAACCGAAACCATTGGGTTCGTATCGAAAATAGCTTTCCAATGAATACAAGTGATTTGAAATATAACGGTTGGATTTGGAATTATGTCCAAATCAAATTTGGAAAAGGCCGATGTAAGTGCAGTTTGATGACCGTTTATGGAAATCGACTGTACGGGCCTTGATAAAATTATTAAAAATATTAATAATTTGTGTAAAATCATAATAAATGATTTGGAAATAATTTGGATGAAAAATTCCATTTTTGGAAAGATAAAAATATATTTTTATTGAAATAAACTAGTTACTAACTAGAATTATAATCCAATTATTTTTAAATAAATAAATTAGACTGAGAATGAGTTTTAATATAACCAGAATTTTCAATATATGTTTTGGAATGGATTTGAATCAAAATTCTCTTTGGAATATTTTTATATTGGATTCCGTGATTATACAAATATCATTATGGAAATTTGGAAGATATATATACATATATATAGTTATTTCCAATACGATATTTGTTGGTTTCAGAATTTGATATTGAATATAAGCCGATATAATTTCTGTTCAAAGCCTTGTATTTACTATCAAATTGGATTTTGGGTTTGTCATGAACGGAGCCTTCATTAACACTGTTCTTAATCCTAGTTAAGAAAAGATTAAATCTTTTAAATAAGACTTATAGGAGTTTACCAATTAACTAATATTTAGTTGGAATTGAATTGAATTGGATTTTGGGTTTGTCATGAATGGTGTCTTCAATAACACTGTACTTAAACACCGTGTGAAAACAATAAATCTTTTAATTAAGATTTCGAGAAGAATACCAATTAATTATCATTTAATTGAAATTGGAATGGAATGTGAATTGGGTTTATTGTGAACTGTGTTTTTAACAACATTCGTTCTTTAACCCAATTCATAGTGAAATGTGATTTGGAATTTATAAATCTTTTTATTGATATTTAAAGGAAATTTTCCAAAGTAAAGTTTTCCAGTTTAAAATATTAAATTGGAATTGAATGGGATTCAATTAAGTAATAATCGAAGTGAGCTTCTATGGAGGAAGACTGTTGACATATATATGGAATTTAAAAGGCTTTGTCGTTGTTCCATTTATATTTTAGTCAGATACGGAAATTGATATCAATTATATATTAATTTGTTTTCCCTGAAGATTTTATTATTAATGGAATGTGATTTTGGGTTTATCGTGAACTGTGTTTTAAATGACATTAGTTCATTAACCCAGTTAAAGATAGGATTTATTTTCCTAAAGCTGAATAGTCATTAAGAAACGATTTTCGAGATTAAAACTGAATTAGAGTTTTAATGAATCTTTAACTAGATTGAAATGTGAATTTGATAATTTAAATTATCAAATTTGGGAAATGCTCGAGAATGGAGTATCACCAGTTTTGCTCCAACCGATAGTTAATTCTTTAATTAGATTTGAACGTGAAATGGTAATTAAATTTATTCATAACATTGTGGTGCTAGATATGAAGTATTACCAGTTTGGCTCCATGGGCTGAACAGGTTGGGATTGAGAAATTTAGTAAATGATTACTTCGGTAAGGTTTGCTAATCCCGAATCATTTGGAAAACCTTAGTTTGGTTTAAATTGCGAAAAGAATATTTGAATAAAAGAATATTATGAATTGGAATGAGGCGTATGTTGTGTTTGTGTAGCACCTGTTTATAATATACCCGGGTTATTCGGAAAGATCGGGTTTATACCCATTCTGAATAACTGATTCGACGATATGTTGATGATGAAGATGGTGGTTGAAGACTGGAGGTCTTCACATCATTTGGATGATTACTGATGTCTTGATTGGTATGTACACCCTAGCCAAGGTAATAAGTGGTGATCGTTCAGACGTACTTGGAGATCAACTGGATATATGAGGGCCTCTCTCCTGTATTGGACATATGGGATGAGGAATAAGGTGCCTCGGGTTTCGTTCAAACCCAGAACGAACATGTAAATGGTGTGTGTCTGACATTGGATTTTATTCTTGTTGATTTATCTCTATTAATTATATATCTGTATGGTGGCGGAGAATTTATTATCTTGCTTAACACCCTTCTCTGAGACATACGAGCTTAGAGGTTATATATCGATAAACATCAGTCGCATGGAGTGAATTGCCTATGTGGCATGCTAAGATGCAAAGGATCAAGGCTTCTATTGAAAGGAGATTCCCATGGTTGCTGATCAAAGCGCGGCTTTAATATAGCATAGCTTTGTGTATAGTGTTTATTCGCGAGCCTCACACTTCGGTATGGACCAGAAATGGGAGAGAACTGCAGGGAGAACATGTGTTTCTTTCTACCTAGGAGTGGTGTTTTGGTATGGAGCCCAGACATTTTTACTTAAGTGGATGTTGGAAAGCAAGGTGCCTTGGTTATATCGGTCACTATGGGGCCTGTGAATGATATGGTTGACATACTGACCATTACGCCCCATAGGGCGGGGAAACATATATTCAAGGATTATTAATCCACTTAAAATGTGGACCGGCCCTAAAGATCCAAGGTGCAGTTGCGACTGTATCCTGAGACATGGGCTAGTTTGTCTCGAATTCGGTAAAGACGATCCGTTGCCTTGGTTCATGATGGAAATCCAACTTCCAATATAACATTGTGCGATTTTTATTGTAGAGCCTAGTATGGCAACATAGTGGGATGGCGTATTTATGCCATCTATGATTGATATAATTATATTTGAAGTAGATTTCTTCACTTATAGTAATAATAAAAGATAAATTTTGCGTACCTAGCATATTAGGCTCTTATAAGGAAAATCCCTATCATCCGGCTTGTGTTGCATTGTGTGATGGGACCTAAGTCTTATAATAGCTTCATTTTTCTATTTAGCATCGCACTGTATGTTTTATGCACAGGTATTCTTGGGGTTAAACCCGTTCCGTGTTATACGGCGTGGTCCCCTGATTTATCTAACTTTAAAATCAAGCTAATAACTGTTTTAGTTCTCACACCAGTCATATGACTGACCTGTAGTTTATTGTTTTAACCTAAACTCGTGGTGCCCCAATTTTCCACACGGGCAACTAGAAGTTGGGTTTTGCAGATATTTCTTTTATAGGATCCTGTATTATAGCTGGAGCCATATTCAGAAAGCTCTGTATCCGTATATTCCCTTCAGTTGTGTTATGTATTGTTATGTATTATTTTTCCTCTTCTATGCAATGTATTTTAAAATCATTGATATTTTCTGCTGTAAATTATTTATTCATACTCTGATATTCTTGTACTTCGATGTAATTGTTGTAACAAGCAATTAAATGTTCTTCTGTTTGTGTTCTGATTTGTCATGTTCTCAACTTAATCCGGGCTTTCCCGTAAGGGCGAGTTTGGGTCGTATCATATGGTATTACTGAGGATTACGCATCTTTCCTCTATAGGGACATACATTAGAGCGCTTGCATATCTTTCAATCTCTCTGCAATTGCTTCCGCCGGATGAAGACCACCTGATATGGTGTTAATCACCGGCCTTGCATTAGTTTGGGCTTGAGCTTCATCGCTTGGACTAGGTTGATTAGGAGGTGCACTTTGTTTCCCTTAGGAGTTTGAGAAGGTTTTGCATCTTATGACTTCCTCACATAATATAATAGCCTATTTTTCCTAATAAACTCTGTTGGAGAATGAAGATTTGATTACAGCAACCTTATTACAATATAAATTGATTATAAATATATACTAACATTTTTGTCTAGAGTATATATATATACACACACACATATATAGGATTTATATACAGGAAATATTACTAAAGCCTATACTATTTAAAAATGTTAGAGATTTAGAATTCAGAGATGTTTCAAGACTCATGAGTATTCAAGATTTCAAGAGTTCAAGATAAATATTTAAGAAAATGAATAGCACTCTAGGTTCAAATTCAGATTAATTTCAAATTTTGGTTTTCAAATTCTGTTTTCAAATTCTATCTTCAGTCTCTATCTTCTCTATGTTACTTTCTATTTTAATTTGATTTTAACTTAAGTTTTATAAGTTTATACTTTATATGTTTTATATATTTATATTTTATATACTTTTTATTTACATAGTTTTAAACTGTATAATTTTATAAATATGTTTATATTGTTTTTATTTATGTTTTCATATGATTTTCTACTTTATAATATTTATTTACAACACTATATTTTAATTCTAGAATTTCCATAATTATATACATATCAAAACACCAGAAAAGTATTCAAATTTCAATTTTGTACGTATATATGTCGACATACATAGATATACATGTCGACATATAACTGTCATTTTTTCAAAATTGAAAGGATGTATCTTTTCATTATTTGTGACGGTTCTGAGACATTGTAATCTTTCATACACTATAAAAAAGGGGCTATTTTGAATTTTTTGTTACATCTTCTACTCAATCTTCATTCACTTTCATTACACCATTATTTTTTTATCGTTTTTATGATTTCTACACCTATACTCTGCCGAATTCAATTATATTATAATTAATCTTCTTATCTCTACACTCTACTCGTTACTCTATGAATCAAGTTCTATTGAGGAGTTATGGGGCTATTTTTAATTGTTTGTGTTGTGTAAGAAATCGGCGGTACCCCTTGTAGCCATGAAAACAAGGACAGGTAATAGGTGGTATCCATTGTAGTCGTGAAATCAAGGAGGTTGGAATCAGTGGTATCCCTTATAACCACTAAATAAAGGAGGTTATAATTGGATATTGATATAGTAATATAACTCTACGCAATCCAGCGCTCCGTGGGACTGGAGGTAGGAGCATTTCCGAACCAGTATAAAATCTAGTATTTTCTTTTCTTTTCTTCACTTTACGTTTGTTGATATTTGTGTTTTTGTTTGATTTTGTGTCTGTGATTGTTTCTGAGGTGTTTGATTCATATAGTAGTTCACATAAGCTTTAGATTTTTTTTAATTCTCAAAAACACTATTTACCCCCTCTAGTGTTTGTTTTGCCTTAACGATCCATTCCACAATCCCTAACCAATGGCATCAGAGAAAGGTCTTTTAAAAAGTTTAGAATCTGATTTTTGAAAAAAAAATTAAATGGCAAATTTTGGAATTTCTATTAACACTAGTGTCAATTCATGCATTATATCAATATTGAAAGAGTCTGCATATAATCATGTTCAAAAGTAGTGTGATCTACTTAAATATTGTTCAATTCAAGAAAAGATGTGTTTTATGACTTTTGAAAATTCAAAAGTTGAAAAGATGGGTAAAGTGGCTGTTAGCAGTTCAAATTCTAAAATGGTGGCTTTGGGAAATTCAACTTCCTAAAAGGTGGTTGTTAGAAATTCAAATCCCGAACTGCTGTGTTACATGGTTGTTGAGAATTCAAATTCTAGAAAGAAATTGGTGGAAATGAACAAAGACAAATGGATACTTATTAGTGGCTTTTCGAGACATATGACGGGAAATCCTGAATTACTCGATAATCTGAAATATGAAGATGGTTGAATGGTGAACTTCAGAGATAACTCTAAAAGATTTATTATTAGGATCGGCAATGTCGGTAATACCAAAACTCCTACTATTTCTAATGTTTTATTAATTAGGAATTTAAAATACAGCTTGCTAATTATAAGTCAACTTTGCGATATGGGCTATAAAATAAAATTTGAAAAGGATGAATGTTTTATAGAATATAGGAATTCAAAAGTAATATTCGAAGGAGATATAAAGAAAAATATCTATATGTTGAGTATGAAAATCTCCAGCAATAACCTATGACTTATGGCCAATACTAGTGATCCCTAGATCTAGCATAAGAGATTTGGTCGTACAAATTTCAAATATATTTCTACGATTTCTAAATTAGATTCAATCAGAAGATTACCCAAAATGAAATTTGAAGTTAATAACTTATGCAACGCTTGTCAACTCGGAAAATTAAAGAAAATTTCATTTAAGTCATAAGAGGAAATCACTACATCAAAACCATTAGAGTTAATTCAATGGATTTATTTGGTCCATCTCAAATTCAATCGATAAATCATAATAGATATGTTCGCGTAATAGTCGACGATTTTTATATATTTACTTGGACTTTGTTTCATAAAAATGAAAGTGATGCTTTTGATCAATTAAAAACTTTTTCTAAAGGAATTCTAAATTTATTGTCACTAAAAATCAAAATAATACGAAGTGATCATAGCGGAGAATTCAAAAACAAAATTTTTGACAAATATTGTAATAAAAAGGGAATAACCATTACTTTTCAATTCCGAGAACCCCTCAACAAAATGGAGTAGTTGGACATAAAAATAGGACAATACACGAGTGTGCGAGAACTATGCTATATGATATTAATTTACCACGAAATTTTTGGGTTGAGGCAGTTGCAATAGCTCGCTATATTATAAATGGAATTTCAATTAGACCTTTAACTCATAAAACCCATAAGAACTTTTGTATAATCAGAAACCAAAAGTATCATATTTTAACATATCTAGAAGTAAATGTTTTATACGTAATACTAAAGATAATTGAGGCAAGCTTGACTCGAAATCCAATAAAAGATATTTATTGGATATTCAGAAAGATGTAAAGCATATAGGGTTTTCAATACTCGAACCAATACTATAGAAGAAACCTTAAACGTACCTTTCGACAAAAACAATAAAAGTATAACTCAAAACAACGAAGATGAATGTGAAAATGAAAAAAAATAAAAGAATTAGATTACTTAGAGACTATCCTATAGAAAATATCTTAGGAGATATTGAATCCATTATTAGAACCCGTAATCAATTAAACAATATGAGTAATACTGCATTTATCTCAACTGTTGAGCCTAGAATTCCAAAGGAAGCATCTTCTGATGATTTATGGGTAATTGCTATGCCAGAAAAACTGAATCAGTTTACTAGGAATGATGTATGGGAACTTGTTCCAAGAACAGAGGACAAGACTATAATAGGAACCAAATGGGTTTATAAATATAAAATGAATGAACATGGTGAGGTCGCAATAAATAAGGCACGACTAGTAGCACAAGGATATACTCAAGAAGAAGGAATAGATTATGAAGATACTTTTGCACCCATAGCAAGACTAGAAGCTATTAGGACTTTACTAGCCTTTGCAAACAATTGTAATTTCAAATTATATTAAATGGATGTCAAAAGTTTTTTCCTAAATGGATTTGTTAAAGAAGACGTATATGTAGAGCAACCACCTTTATTTGAAGAGGAAAAATTACCAGATCACATATATAGGTTAAAGAAAGCATTATATGGATTAAAACAGGCTCCTAGGGTTTGGTAGATAGATTAAGAAATTATTTGTTACAATCAAATTTTGAAATAGGAAAATTAGATAATACATTGTTTATAAAGTAAAGTAACATATATATACAATTAGTAAAAATATGTTGACGATATAATTTTTGGGTCAACAAACGATAAGATGAATAAAGAATTTTCAGATATTATGACTCAAGAATTTGAAATGAGTAATATGGGAGAACTATCATTTATTTTAGGATTGCAAATTCCTTAACTAAAGAGTGGAATATTTATTAATCAAGTAAAATGTGCAAGAGATCTAATTAATAAATATAATCTAACAACAACATATAGGAGACGAACACCTATGGCGATCAATCTAGCATTAAGTAAAGATGGCACATCTAAAGATGTGGATCAAAAACAATATAGAGGAATGATAGGATTGTTATTATATATAACTTCTAGTAGACGAGATACAATGCATAGTGTATCTCTCTGTGCAAGATATTAATCGCAACCATGGAGACACATTTAGAAGCCGTAAAACGAATTCTATGGTATGTAAATCATACATCAGACTTTGGATTATTTTATCCTAAGAATGATTCATTCGATTTAGTTTCTTACTGTGGCGCTGACTACGCATGATGTAAGTACGATCATAAAGTACTAGTGGAACTTGTCGCTTCTTAGGACATTCACTAGTCTCGTGGTTCGGTAAAAAGTAAAATATTGTATCTTTGTCAAATACTGAAGTAGAATATATCTCTCTTGCTTTGGCTTTTTCCACAAGTAACATATACGCAACAAAATCTAAATTATTTTGGATCACAAATAAATAAATCCCCGATATACTGCGACAATACGAGTGCTATAAATATTTCTAAAAATCCAGCTCATCATTCAAGAAATAAACATATAGATATAAGACATCATTTTCTAAGAGATAACGAAGTAAAGAGAAAATTTCACTAGAAGATATAGAAACAAATAAACAAATAGCGAATATATTAACAAAACTACTAAACGAAGCAACATTTACTAAATTCAGAAGAGAGTTAGGCATATGTTCATTAAGTGAGTTAGAATAATTAAATATACTATTATATATATAAAAATAGCATAAAAATTAGGAAAATAAAATATAAAACACAAGTATGTCGACATACATTAATGCATATGTCCACAGATAACTGCCAGAATTTTAAATTTATTTTCCACCGAAAGTTAGTTATATCAATTTTTTAAATCTTCTACTTTGACTTTTCTTCTTCATTTTCATTTCTCTTCTCTGTAAAAATTCTAAACTAAAGTAAGTAATGGCCTCCACTAATTTAAACTCCCAAATCAATCCTGATTCGTCCGCTGGACCATCCGAGGTTCCTTTTTCAATGATGTACGCTCTCTCGTGTCATCGAATTTGAAGAAAAGATGGATTATGCTCTGCAAATGATTTTTGAAATACAAGTGCTGCAGATTAGCATGATTCAAGAGAAAAATAGGCCAGGTAAAGTAATAAGGGGTCTTCTTAAATTCATAATGGATAATCATGCTAATCTAATTATCATTGAAGATGATAAGCAAGCCATCGAAGAGGAGGAAGAACCAAAGGAAGAACTAGAGGAGGAACCAAAGAGGAATAAGAAATAATGGAGGAAGAAGAACCTCAAGAGACTCAACAAACGATAATGGAAGAAGACGATAAGGTTGTATGTGTGGGAGAGGTTTTATTCGACCAAAATGGGAATGTGATTGAACAGAATGGGGATTTTTGTCTCCATTATCCAAATTGTCCAATTATCAAATCTCCCAATGTCAAGAATAATTAGTATTTTAGGTTTTCTTTGGTTTTCCTTCTTATGATATATCGTGCTGGTAAAAATTCGTGTGCCATCGCTTGTACAAATTCAAGTTTAATATAGTAATTGATTTTGTTTAAGTTATGTAATTAGTTATATATCTTAGCAATAAGTAGTACGAATATAAAATTAAGGGGGAGTATAAGAATTACTAAAACGAATATTTTACTCAGAGGGAGTATTCTACTTCGAATTAGAAGTTATTTATAGGTTTTTATTTAGAGAGTTATAATATTTATGGGGTGTAGTTTTAGAATTTCTTTTTGATAATGCCAAAAGGGAGAAATTATAAAACATACACATAGTTAATAGATTTCATATAAACAGGGGAAGTATTTGAAGGATCATCATCAATAGGTATATGCAGGTATGATATTTTATAAACTAAAGTTGTCATTATCAAAAAGGGGGAGATTTTTGGAGAATGGTGTTTTGATGACAACAACCTTATTTAAATATTAATTGATTATAAAATGTATATACTAACACTTTTGTCTAGAATATATATATATATATATATACATATGCAGGATTTATATAGAAGAATTATTACTAAAGACTGTACAGTTTAAAGATGTTAGACATTCAGAATTCTAAGATGTTTCAAGACTCATGAGTATTCAAGATTTCAAGAGTGTAAGATAAATATAGTTATAGAGTCTAGATTATGTAAGACTCAAAATAGCACTCCAAGTTCAACTTCGAAATAATTTCAAATTGTTTTTCAAATTCTATCTTCAATCTCTACCTTCTCTATTTTAATTTCTACTTTAATTTGATTTTAACTAAAGTTTTATAAGATTATACTTTATAAGTTTTATATATTTATATTTTATATACTTTATATTTATATAGTTTTAAACTCTCTAATTTATAAATATGTTTATATAGTTTACATTTATGTTTTCATATGATTTTCTACTTTACAATATTTATTTATAACACTGTATTTTAATTCAAAAATTTCTAGAATTATATACATATCAAAACTCTTGAAAAATATTCAAATTTCAATTTTGTACATATATATATGTCGACATACATATATATAAATGTCGACATATAACTGTCATTTTTTCAAAATTGAAAGGAAATGTCTTTTAAATATTTGTGACGGTTCCGAGATGTTGCAACCTTTAACACACTATTAAAAAGGGCTTATTTCAGAATTTTTATTGCTTCTTTACCTTCATCTTCATTCCCTTTCGTTACACAATTATTTTTTCATTTTTATGATTTCTACACCTATACTATACTGAATTCAATTTTGTTTTCATTCATCTTCTTCTCTCTACACTCTCTACTCATTACTCTCTGAGTCAAGTGCTATTGAGGAGTTATAAGGCTGTTTGTAATTATTTGGGTTGTGTAAGAAATCGCTGGTATCCCTTGTAGCCGTGAAGTCAAAGACGGGTAGTCTGTGGTATCCTTGTAGCCGTGAAATCAATGAGATTGGTGTAACACCTCATGTCCATTAATGTCACTCACAAAGGGAATGCATCAATGTCCATGAAGCGTTGTTGTCGTATAGAACAGATAAATTACAAGAATAAATAAATAAAACAACACAGCAGAAGTTAAAACTTATTTCATAGCATCATAACTCAAAACGAGTTTACATAAGTAGTCTCCAAAACCATTACATCAGGATCAATCGTCTTTTCTAAAAACTTCAAAGTACATAGAGAAACAAATACTTAAATAACATAATTGCATAAATCCCCATTGAACATAAGCAGAGCCATAAAGATGAGAGAGTCCAAATCGATACATCTACTCTCTTCAAGCAACTGAAAGAAATCGGCACTAAGCTGTGTATTCCCTCCTTGCAAACCCGAGTGGGGAAAAAGGAAGAAAAGAGGTGGAAAGAAAAGGGGCTCGGACATAAAGTCTGGCGAGTGTGATAACTTTAACAATATATTTATCAAAATAACTAGGCTAAGGCATAAGCTGGAAAATAACGAAATGACTGTGAACAATTGGATATAACAGGGAAATAAGACGAACAAAGATAACGTTAAAGGCGCCCATAATCACTATATGATAATTACTATACAGCACCACTACTAGTCACCCTAAAGGTTGATCCCGCCTACTGAACTTAATACTGCTAATGCTAGTTTCGTGTACCCCAAGCTACCTCCATAGGTGCCGTCTGTCCCTATCTCCACTAGGTTTACCCACTTCCCTCATTCTGTCGGCTCCCTAACTCGTAGATACCCGTGCTGGCCCCACAGTGGGGTACATCACTCCACAAAGTGGCAACCCGATACAACCAAAAATGCACGGCTTATATCTACACGATGCAACAATGTCTAACCTGACAGCCCGGGCCCACACACGCATATGAACCCATTGGACTTGCGTTGCCACCGCTGACCCGTTTTGACCTCTTAAAATCAAATCCAGTACACGTGTCCCGTCCTCGACTTGGGTCGAGCACACAAAGATACTTAACGGGTTACTGGTTTGAAAAGGGCCCCCATGCATGACACAAGCTTTCCACCTATGCTTGGTCCCCTCTAAGGTTTTTCCCTGTTAACCCCATTCTTATTCATGTCTTCTTACATGTTTCAATCTTGGTTAAGTGCATCTAATCGTATTTCTAATGCCACCCAAGGCACCCACTAAATTCCACATGCCACCCAAGGCACCCACTTAACCCCTCATGTCCCACTACATGTTTATCTGGTTAAGTGTTTCTTAATTCATTAATACCATAACCTTGTAAAGACCTCCCACACTTGACTGGCATTTGTGGTAGCTGGATTTGCCGGGCGGGTCCGGGCAGTCTTACACCACAAACGAGCCTAACCTCGTGTCTTTACAACTGTTACGCATTTCATTTATGCCTAAGACCTCCTACATTAGACATGCATTTATGGCTGCTGGATTTTCCGGGCGGGTCCGGGCAGTCTTACACCACAAAAGAGTCTAACCTCGTGTCTTTGGCGATTAATTACATAATTAGTTATCCCAGTTTTAATTAATTTCCCTATTCAAATTTGTCAATCAATTATAAATTTAACTATGTCCATAATTAACACCTTAATTATGTCCATCTATTTATGATATATAAAATTATACCAGTTAACATCACATTTAAGGCATTTATGCCAATTCTCAATATTAAATCTTTTAATATTATCCCATTGCCCAACGTTGCACGTTCATTCGTTTAACGTGAAATATACGTTAGACTCGAATAGTCTAACTTATGGAATAAAGAGAAAACATCACAACATGCATAGAATAAAAAATAGATCTAAACATAAGGGGTGAACTTGCATGTGTGAATAAGGTTTTTCATCTAAAACTTGCATAGGCCAAAGTCATAAACTTGCATAAACTATGGATGTCATAGATCTAATCATAAGCTCTAAACTTGCAAAGGCAATAGTCACAAAATTACATTACATTATTCATACTCCAATATATATATATATATATATATATATATATATATATATATACACACTTGCATATGTGATTTATCCAACATAAACTATGGTGTAAACTTGCATCTAAACATTAAGATCTACATGTAAACTATCATATAGAATTTTTGTATACCAGCATATAACTCACACATGTCTTAGCCTAAACTTTAGATCCAAGCTTACACATAAAATAGATGTCATGAAACATGTAAGGTGGTATGTGATTCTCATTAACTTGCATATGATTCATATCTAAATTAGCATCCAAACTTGCATATAGAATTATCAAGTTAACCTTACATATGAATAACATATGGATTAGTCCAAACAAACATAACCAAAATAGCATATGAAGCATCATTATGAATTAATTGTACATAAGCCAACAATTAACATAGATTTTCAACATAGATAATAACATCACAGCTTTACAACATAGATAATAACATCATAGATTTACAACATAGATAATAACATAACGGTCAACGATTCACAACACAACCATATAACCCAAATCATAACTCAACCTAATTAAATTGTTAATTATCTTATTAAAGAAATCGAACTCACAACTCAAAGAAGGTCTTGCGTTCTGAAATCTGAGTTCTGAAATTGATTTAGCTTTCCTTTGAAGAAGACAAATTCGTTGTTGTTTAGATTTGAGTTGAATAGAATTGAGTTGATTTTCTTTTCCTTCTCCTAAATGGTGGCGGCTACTCTAGGTTGCAAGGTGACAACATGGCGGCCACGGTTCTAAATTTTTATTTGATTTTAGGTTTTGAGTCTACATGTGTTTATATAGAATTTAGGATTAATTTAGGCCATCCGATCAACCTAGAATAAACCACAACCATTCAGTCAAGATAGGGTGACAAGTCAGCCCTAATGACTCAGCCAAGAGTCAGAAAATCGTCATCTTTCAAATCTTCCCGGGGGAACAGGTCTACCCCCCCTGGTCGACCTGTATGGGTAGGTCGACCCCGAGGTCGACCCCCTGGTTAACCTGGCCCCTGGCAGGAATTTTCGCGCCTACCCAATTTGAGTCTGAATTTGAACTTTTGAAATCTATTTGAATTTTTCTGAAACTTCCGATCGCCATAACTTCTTCATACGAAGTCCAATTCACGCAAAATCGGACACTATCTCGACCAAAATTCCGATACGAATGCAATAGCTTAAACTGTTTCCCTTAATTCTCTCATTTAAAATTAAATATTCTTTAATTCATTACTTTAGTGTCAACAGAAATACAAAGTGTTACATTCTCCCCTACTTAAAGGATTTTTTCCTCGAAAGCTATAAGTCAAGAAGAATGAATCCTACCATCCAATCATCCAGCTACTCAACCATCAACCACTAGCAACCATGGTCCATACAAGATTTCTAATGCTTCTCATGTACATATGCATAGTGTGTGTATATGTTTGTATAGTAATGCAAAATCAGGCGGTCCACTGATTCAGTCGACCTCCTTAATACAAATGATGATTGTGCCATGTATCCTTCATGTTTGCAAAGAATCCTATACATATCATTACTACATGTGTGCACAACCATCCATTTAAATGCAACATCCATATGATACACACATTCAATGTACATTCATTTTACTAAATACATCCATTTATATGCAATATGCAATATGAAAGTAACTGAGCCGATCTAGTGCCTAAATTATGTGTATATACATCCACGAGCAACCACTAGCAAACAATTACATCCACATGCATCCACCATACATAACATGTCTCAAACACTTGTTTCAACCATAGGACTACCGTATCTAAAGGGTCAAAGGTACTAGCGAGAGGACATACTAAGGATAAAACGAGTACAAGCTAAGAGATAAAGGAGAAATTAAAAGACATACCCTCGTAAAGAAAAGGGTACAATGAACGCATCTTATCTTCCGTCTCCCAAGTAACGTTGCTCTCATCATCTCCCCATTGCACTTTGACTAGCTTGACCTCTCGATTCCTAAACTTCTTAATCTCCGATCCGACCCAAGAATGCATGTAGGAGCTCGTCGAATCATCGCATCACGCTCTATCTCCACCTCTCTAAGCAAGCTCAGCTCTACCACTTCCACGGTCTCGTGCAAGCATTTCCTCAAACGTGATACATGGAATACGTCGTGTACACCACTAAGTCTCTCGGGAAACTCAAATCTATACGCCATCTGTCCAATCCTTTACTTAATAGGAAACGACATTACAAACCTTGGTACTAACTTCCCAACGGACCCAAACCGAACAACATTCCGTAATGGAGACACCTTGATAAAGACCATGTCCCCAATATCAAATTTAAGATCAGTCCTCCTCTTGTCTGCATACGATTTCTGCCTATCTTGTGCCGTCTTCATCCTCCTTCGAATCAAATCGATATTTTCCGAAGTCTCTCTAATCATATGGGGCCCAAGTAAGATCTTATCCGTAGATTCCCACCAACATGTAGGTGAACGACAAGGCCTTCCATAAAGAGCCTCGAAAGGTGCCATGCCAATGCTAGACTGAAAACTATTATTATACGCGGACTCCACCAAAGGAAGATGCTCCTCCCATGTACCTCCGAAGTCTAAAACACAGAGCCTCAAAAGGTCTCTAGAATAAGATTCACCCTCTCGGTCTGGCCGTCCATCTTAGGATGATAAGCGGTGCTCAAACATAACTGAGTCCCTACAGCCTCTTGCAAGCTCTTCCAAAACTCGCTAGTAAAGATAGGATCACGATCGCTAACTGTGCTAGAAGGAA
Organism: Allium sativum; assembly: GCA_030737875.1. Taxonomy (NCBI): domain Eukaryota; kingdom Viridiplantae; phylum Streptophyta; class Magnoliopsida; order Asparagales; family Amaryllidaceae; genus Allium; species Allium sativum. The sequence continues at coordinate 10,325 of JASFAX010001763.1, read as the reverse complement.
CACCGTGCAAACGAACTATCTCTCAAATGTATACGGCGGCTAACCATGGAGCAGTTCTCTTATTCTTCACGAGAATGAAATGGGCACTCTTAGTAAATCTATCTTCCACGACCCAAATCCCCGTATTACACTTCCTCGATTTCGGTAACCCGACAACAAAGTCCAACGAGACACTCTCCCACTTCCATTGTGGGATTTCCAATGGGTGAAGCAACCCACCGAGCTTCTTTTGCTCTGCTTTTACTTGTTGGCACACCAAGATTCTAGCGACAAACTTGGCCACATCCCTCTTCATACTGGCCGAAAGTAAACTCATCTCATGTCCACTTGTCCCCTCCGGGATGAATGGTCATCTTCGAATGATGTGCATCATCAAGAATGGTCTTCCTCATGTTCTCGCCTCGTGGTACACAAAGTCTACCGTCCCTATGTAACCAACCCTGATCATTTAGGGTGTACCTACTGAGATGGCTCGATGACTCCCCCCTTATGAGCTTTTCTACCAACTCAAGCAACTGTGGGTCATCTCGCCGTGCCTCACCAATCCGTCCCAAAAGCGTAGGTCTGACCTCTAAGGATTCTAGCAAGCCGGGTACAAAGTCAATGGAAAGTCTAAACTCAAATGTAGAGATGAACTCTATGTTTTGTCGCTCAACAAACAACGGACTCAAGGACAAACTTTTCCTACTTAAGGCATTTGCCACCACGTTACCCTTTCCAGGGGTATATGCTATCTCAAAATCGTAGGACACTAAGAATTCCATCCACCTTTGCTACCTTAAGTTCAAGTCCTTCTGAGAGAACAAGTATTTTAGCGATTTGTGGTCTGTGAACAATTCGAATTTCTCGCTAAGAATATAATGGCGCCAAGACTTAAGCGCAAAAATAATTGCGGCCAACTCTAGGTCATGTGTAGGGTAATTTTTCTCATGCACTCTCAACTGCCTTCCTCCATAGGCTATTACCCTCTCCTCTTGCATTAAGACTGCACCAAGTCCTGTCCCACAAGCATCGGTATAAACGGTAAATGGCATACTCCCATCTGAAACACTAAGACTGGGGCTGTGGCCAAAGCTCTCTTTAAACATTGGAACGCATTATCACAATCCCCATCCCACTTGAAAACTAGGTTCATCTTCGTCAAGCGTGTCAATGGGGCTGATATTTTTTGCAAAGTCCTTGATAAACTTTCTATATTAGCCGACTAACCCCAAGAAACTCCTCACTTCGGTAGCCTTTTTTGGGACCTTCCAATCTTGGATGGCCACCACCGTTGCGGGATCCACAACTATCCTTGCTTTGGAAACCACGTGCCCTAAGAATCGCACTTCCTTCCTCCAAAAGTAACATTTAGAAAATTTAGCTTTATGGTTATGCGCTCGAAGAGTCTCCAATACTTCCCTAAGATGTAGGGCGTGCTCTTTCTCACTCTTAGAAAAGATCAAGATGTCATCCACAAAGACCACCACAAATTTATTAAGGTACTCCCTAAGCACCCTACTCATCAAGTCAACAAAGTATACGGGGGCGTTTGTCAAACCGAAGGGCATTACAAGCCACTCATAGAAACTGTCCAGATTCCTAAAGGCAGCCTTGTCTATGCTATCCTCAACCACTCTCAACTGATGGAAACCAGTGGCTAAGTCCAACTGCGAAAACCCTGAGGCACCAACTAACTGATCGAAGAGATCATCAATCCTCGGCAGTGGGTGCATACTCTTCTTAGTAAGTTTATTAAGTTCTCTATAGTCCACTCAAAGTCTAAGGGACCCATCCTCCTTCATGGAAAATACTACTGGAGCACCCCACTCTGACATACTACGTCTTATGAACCCCTTCTCAAGCAAGTCCCCTACTTTCTTATTGAGCTCCCTCCTCTCACGAGGAGCCATGTTGCGTACTGGCATAGATACTGGTTTTGCATTGTCTACAAGATAAATGCGAAAGTCTATCTCACGTTTTCGGGGTAGACCCTTCACCTCATCGAAGACATCAACATATTCATGAACTATACAAACATAATGTAAATCATCATTGGATGCGTCAAGTGGCTCAAGATAACTAAGCATCACTGATCCTCTAGGGTCACAAGAAATATCAAGGGTCTTTCCACTATGAGTCAACAATTTTACTACCCTTTGTTCACAATCTAGGATGGCACCATATCTGTCTAGCTAATCCATCCCTAGAATCAACCCATAGCCCATGAAACCAAGCACAAAAGCATTACATTCATAACCAACGCCTAAGATCGACAATCTTAAAACCCTACAGACCATGGATAAATAAGCCGACCCACCAATAGGATTTGAGACTACAATGGGATCCATGATAAGACTAGTATTTAAGTGCAGTGTTTCAAGTAATGATGTAGAGATAAATGAATTTGATGCGCCAGAATAAAATAATGTACGGATAGGATGATCAAACAGAAAAACTATTCTCTCAACGAAAATGTTTCTACCTCGTTCTTGCAGCGGTGGGACCGAGAGAGCCTGTACCTGCTCCCTTGCCTGCCCCGGTGCCACGAAAGCTTGAAGCTACCCCCCAGAAGTTCTTTGCCCTTGTCCCTATTTCCTTGGGCAGTCCTTAACTAGATGACCTGCCTCTCCACAGTGGAAACAACCAGTCTTCTTCTTTTTCCTACAGTCTTTACTTAGATGGCCTGGTGTCCCACAATTAAAGCACTTCTTCTTTCCTTTTTCCATTATTGTTCTTCCCGCCCTTCTTCTTTTGTTGTTGTGTTTTCTTTTGATCTCCTTTCTTCTAAGGTGCCTTGTTAGCATTGACACCTTTCTCCTCTTCATGCATAAGCTCAATATCAACTAGCCTCTCAACGGTGGCCCCCATAGGGATGTGGGTCATAGCTAACCCATGTAGTGGCTCGTTCAAACCCTTAACAAACCTCAGGGCCTTCTTTTCGGGTGTACTCACCATGTCCAAGCCAAATCTTGCCAACTGATTGAACTTGTTGATGTATTCTTTCACTGATAGATTCCCTTGCTTCAACACCAAAAATATTTCCATATATAAATTCTCTTCGGTCCGTGAGAGAAACTTTGCCTCAAACCTACGCCTGATATCCGGCCATGTATCAACTGGAGGCTCTCCATTGGTGACCTCTCACCAAGACGAAGCTTCGTCCTTCATCAACCAAGCAACTGATTGGACCTTCTTATAGTCGTCCAAATCGAAAATGCCAAACAGATCCTCCACTTCATTCAACCAATTTCTAGCTTCAATGAACGTTTCAGACCCACTAAAAGATTTTCCACCCATCGAACGAAAGTCTTTACATATTTTGGAGAAAGAATCTCCTTGCGGAGGAATGACTGGAGCTGGGGGAGGAGGAGGAACGTTGGCCGGTCCCACAGCAGCGGCCCTAGCCTCGAGATATTGACGAAACCAACCGAGTACATGAACACCCTATGGTATCTCAGATGCTCCAGACATGCTGAAAAGAAAAAGAAAGTGTTTTAAAATAAGGGAAGCAAAAGAGAGATGTATGACTTGCGGAGATTATGCTCTTTAAAGTAAACTTTCCTTGAAAATAGCTTCGTTAAAACAAGTTTTTGAAAATACTTTTTAGGAAAATGATAATTTTGAAAACACTTTTCAAAACTTTTTATCTGTTCTTGTAACCATAGCTCTGATACCATGTGTAACACCCCATGTCCATTAATGTCACTCACAAAGGGAATGCATCAATGTCCATGAAGCGTTATTATTGTATAGAACAGATAAATTACAAGAATAAATAAATAAAACAACACAGCGGAAGATAAAACTTACTTCATAGCATCATAACTCAAAACAAGCTTACATAAGTAGTTTCCAAAACCATTACAATAGGATCAATAGTCTTTTCCAAAAACTTCAAAGTACATAAAGAAGCAAATACTTAAATAACATAAATGCATAAATCTTCACTGAGCATAAGCAAAGCCATAAAGATGAGAGAGTCCAAAGTGATACATATACTCTCTTCAAGCAACTTAAAGAAATCGACACTAAGCTGTAGTATTCCCCCTTGCAAACCTGAGGGGGGAAAACGAAGAAAAGAGGTGGAAAGAAAAGGGGGTCAGACATAAAGTCTGGCAAGTGCGATAACTTTAACAATATAATTATCAAAAAAACTAGGCTAATGCATAAGCTGGAAAATAAGGAAATGACTGTGAACAATTGGGTAAGACAGGGAAATAAGACGAACAAAGATAACGTTAAAAGCGCCCCTAATCACTATAAGATAATTACTATACTGCACCACTACTAGTCACCCTAAAGGTTGATCCCGCCTACAGAACTTAATACTGCTAATGGTAGTTTCATGTACCCCTAGCTACCCCCATAGGTGCCGTCTGCCCCTATATCCACTAGGTGTACCCAATACCCCCATTCGATCAGCTCCCTAACACGTAGATACCCGTGCTGGCACCACAGTGGGGTGTATCACTCTCCAAAGTGGCAACCCGATACAACCAAAAATGCACGGCTTATATCTACACGATGCAACAACGTCTTACCTACCAGCCTGGGCCCACACACGCATATGAACCCGTTGGACTTGCGTTGCCACCGCTGACCGGTTTTGACCTCTTACAATCAAATCCAGTACGCGTGTCCCGTCCTCAACTCGGGTCGAGCCCACAAATATACTTAATGGGTTACTGGTTTGAAAAGGGCCCACATGCATGACACATGCTTTTCACCTATGCTCGGTCCCCTCTAAGGTTTTTCCCACTTAACCCCAATCTTACTCATGTCTTCTTACATGTTTCAATCTGGGTTAAGTGCATCTAATCATATTTCAAATGCCAACCAAGGCACCTAATAAATTCCACATGCCACCCAAGGCACCCACTTAACCCCCTCATGTCCCACTACATGTTTATCTGGTTAAGTGTTTCTTACTTCATTAATACCATAACCTTGTATAGCCCTCCCACATTAGACTGGCATTTGCTGCAACTGGATTTGCCAGGCGGGTACGGGCAGTCTTACACAACAAACGAGCCTAACCTCGTGCGTTTACAACTGTTATGCATTTAATTTATGCCTAAGACCTCCCACATTAGACTGGCATTTGTGGCTGCTAGATTTTCCGGGTGGGTCTGGGCAGTCTTACATCACAAAAGAGTCTAACCTCGTGTCTTAGGCGATTAATTACATAATTAATTATCCCCAATTTGAATTAATTTCCCTATTCAAATTTGTCAGTCAATTACAAATTTAACTATGTCCATAATTAACACCTTAATTATGTCCATCTATTTATGGTATATAAAATTATACCAATTAACATCACATTTAAGGCATTTATACCAATTCTCAATATTAAGTCTTTTAATATTATCCCATTGCCCCACATTGTACGTTTGTTCGTTTAACGTGAAATATGCGTTAGACTTGAATAGTCTAACTTATGGAATAAAGAGAAAACATCACAACATGCACAGAATAAAAACTAGATCTAAACATAAGGGGTGAACTTGCATGCGTGAATAAGGTTTTTCATCTAAAACTTGCATAGGCCAAAGTCACAAACTTGCATAAACTATGGATGTCATAGATCTAATCATAAGGTGTAAACTTGCATGGGCAAAAGTCACAAACATACATTACATAATTCATACTCCAATATATATATACTTGCATATGTGATTTATGCAACATAAACTATGGTGTAAACTTGCATCTGAACATTAAGATCTACATGTAAACTAGCATATAGAATTTTCGTATACTAGCATATAACTCACACATGTCTTAGCCTAAACTTTAGATCCAAGCTTACACATAAAATAGATGTCATGAAACTTGTAAGGTGGTAAGTGATTCTCATTAACTTGCTTATGATTCATATATAAATTAACATCCAAACTTGCATATAGAATTACCAAGTTAAACTTACATATGATTTAATATATGAATTAGTCCCAACAAACAGAACCAAACTAGCATATGAAGCATCATTATGAATTGATTGTACATAAGCCAAAAATTAACATAGATTTTCAACATAGATAATAACATCACAGCTTTACAACATAGATAGTAACATCATAGATTTACAACATAGATAGTAACATAAAGGTCAATGATTCACAACATAACCATATAACCCAATTCATAACTCAACCTAATTAAATTGTTAATTATCTTATTAAAGAAATCGAACTCACAACTCAAAGAAGGTTTTTCGTTCTGAAATCTGAGTTCTGAAATTGATTTAGCTTTCCTTTGAAGAAGACAAATTCGTTGTTGTTTAGATTTGAGTTGAATAGAACTGAGTTGATTAGCTTTTCCTTCTCCTAAATGGTGGCGGCTACTCTAGGTCGCAAGGTGAAAGCATGGCTGCCATGGTTCTAAATTTTTATTTGATTTTAGGGTTTGAGTCTACATGTGTTTATATAGAATTTAGTATTAATTTAGGCCATCTGATTTACCTCGAATAAACCACAACCATTCAGTCAAGATAGGGTGACAAGTTAGCTATAATGACTCAGCCAAGTGTCAGAAAATCGTCATCTTTCAAATCTGCCCGAGGGAGGGGGACAGGTCGACCTTTATGGGTAGGTCGACCGCTTGGTCGACCTGTCCCCTGGCGGGAATTTTCCCGCCTAGCCCAATCTGAGTCTGAATTTGAATTTTTGAAATCAGTTTGAATTTTTCTGAAACTTCCGGTCGCCGTAACTTCTTCATACGAAGTCCAATTCATGCAAACTCAGACTCTATCTTGACTAGAATTCCGAGACGAACACGATGGCGTAACCTGTTTCCCTTAATTCCCTCATTTAAAATTAAATATTCTTTAATTCGTTACTTTAGTGTTAACAGAAATATGGGGTGTTACAGTTGGAATCGGTGGTATCCATTGTAGTTGTGAAATCAAGGAGGTTGTAATTTGATATTGATATATTAATAAATCTTTGCGCAATCCGATGTTACGTGGGACTGGACGTAGGAGCAATTCCGAACCACTATAAAATCCTTCCTTTTCTACACTTTCCTTTTATTTATATTTGTGTTTTTGTTTGATTTTTTGTCTGTGATTGTTTCATTGGTTTTCGATTCATATAGTGGTTCACATAAGTTTTAGATTTTGTTTAAATTCTCAAAAACACTATTCACCCCATCTGGTGTTTGTTTTGCCTTAATAATCCATTTCGTAAATCCTAACAAACTCCTCAATCAAACTCTTCAAATGCTTGCATTAATTAGTGTTGTGGCCGGTCAGATTATTGGAATGGCGGAATCTTCTGGATATCGTTTCACTCTCTCCCACTCTAATCGGTTTCAGATCTAGATAAAGTTCTTCATCCTTAGTGGCAAAATAGATGTTCTCCGAAGTATCGGTCAAAAGGGGTCAACTCTACGGGCTTCATTTAATTGCCCTGAGTACCATTATCCTTCTTATCCTTCACAATACTGGTCCCAACCGCATTCTATGTAATAGAAGGATATGCTTCCACCCTGATGAACTCCTTAGCCTTCTTATAGAATTTTTTAAATGTATTGCACACCTTCATTTTCACCCACTATCCAAATTCTGACTTCTTGTCTGCAACTCAGACTAGTGCCATTAATATCATCCGGGGATTTATATTCCCAACTTCTGTAATAGTTGTATTGAAATGAGTAAGAAAAGGATTCACTGATTCTTCTGGATTCTGCTCTAATCCTGATGGTGACATAATGTCTTTAGATTTTGAAGTAGAAAATTTGAGCTGTTCTTTAAACTTTTTCACCAAATTAGCAGGGAACTGGTCAATAGATCTTGGTGGCAACTTGGTGAACCATAGCTGTAACAACCCGTATTTCAATAACATGTTAAAACGAGAATCAAGGCAGAATTTAATTTTAAATTCTGAATCAAGTAAAACGGGCTATGCCATTGCGTTCGTCTTGGAAAAATACTCGAAATAGAGTCCGAGTTTTCGAAATTCGGAGTCCGTATGACCCGGTTAAGGCCCAAAGAAGTTTTAGGGAAATTTGAATTTCGAAACATGCAGAAATGGGGTCAGGCGGGAAAATTCCCGCCCAGACAAGTCGACAGGCATGTCGACAGGCATGTCGACAGGGCTGTCGACTTGCGCTGTCGGCTGATTCTGATCTGGTGCACCTATTTTCTATCTTGGCTAGGTTTTTGGGTCTGGTTTGAAATCTGACGGTTCAGGTTGGTCCTAGGGTTAATCTAAGGGCCTAAAACTATCCTAATCTCTATAAAAAGACCCTAAACCTACCCCTAAACCCTCATTATTCACTCATGTAACTAAACTATGGCCAAATTTCTACTCTCATGGCCTCCATCTCAAATCCCTAGAGCCTATGCATCCAAATCAAGTTCAAATCAAAAGGTGCAAGCTTGCTACACCAAATCAAGGCCAAATCAACATTGCTATGCGAGTTCCATGACGATTCTTCTACAAAGGAGGCACCTTTCTTAGCCAAGATGATTCATGCTCCTTTCCCTAGGCCTAACTATGTAAGTTCTAGCTACTTTTAGATGGAAACGGTAGTTTTGATAATGACATGGGATAAAATAAGGCTAAACATGATTATGCGAACCTATATGAACCTTACCATGCCTCTTGTGTTCATATTTATGATCTTAGGCCATGTGAGTGACTTAATCATGCCTCTCATGCTATACATAACCTAGTTTAACTTGCAAGTTTGGATCTTTATGCATGAAATGCTAGCATGAACCTTTAGGAACCACATTACTTGTGAAACATTGGCTAAGACAAGATTTTGGGGCTTATGCATGTTTATGAACCCAAACCCCTTATGCTAACATGCAAGTTTGTGGCCAAATCCTTTATGAGATTATGCATGCTCGTGGCCAATCCCCTCTTTTAAGTTGTGCATGTTTATGGCCAAACCCTTTTTGATGATATGCATGTTTGTGGCCAAATTACCTTATGACACTATGCATGTTTATGGACAATCTCTTTATGATGTTATGCATGTGGAAGCCAAGCCCTTTTTGGCATCATGCATGTTTTGAGACCAATATGTGACATAGTATCCTTACTATGTTGACTCGCTTTGCTTGCGTTGGGAAAACACGATTTTGGGTAGTTAGATAAACATGAACGTGTCGCAAAATCTTAACTTGAATATGACATGTGTTTATACTTGAAAACATGACTTGAAAGATAACATGGAAGATGACATGTAAGTATGCATAAAAACATGAGCTTGGGAATTTACCTATTAAGTTAGGTCTACCCTTTGGGAATTTATCTATTAAGTTAGGTCTACCCAAATGCTTGAAAACTTGTAACATGTTTTGGAAACATGATGAACTTAGATAATATAAGTGTGGCCAACTCGAGGTTGGGTTGAGTTTGCAACGTAAAACTACCCGGAACCGACCGGCCTAACTAGTAGTTGCAAACAATAGGACCCAATGTGAGAAGTTGGTCATGTCGCGCTTAAGACCCGAGGTTAGACTAGGTTGTGGTGTAAATCTACCCGGACCCGCCCGGCTTAACTAGTAACCACAACAAGGTCTAATGTGAGAGGTTAAGAGTGAATTAATTGAATTAATGCCACATGATAAGGTTAAGTAAATTTGACTAATGACACTTAACCGATATGACACGAATGGGTAGGTTAAGTGGGACCGGACTTGATTCCTTAATGACACTTAACCATGCAAGGTGATTAGGAGATGGGGTTAAGTAATTTACACTTAACTAATCCGACTGGGTAATTTAATGGGGTTAAGTAATTTACACTTAACTAATCCGACTGGGTAATTAGATGGGGTTAAGTAATTAAGACTTAACTAACCTAACCACGGTAATTAGATGGGGTTAAGTAATCCACACTTAACTAATCTAAACACGGTAATTCGATGGGGTTAAGTTAAACACTCAACCAATTTAAACTTGGTAATTCAATGAGGTCAAGTAACCCATACTTAACCAACTTAACTTGGTAATTTAATGGGGTTAAGTTAAACACTTAACTAATTTAACACGATGATCTGATGAGGTTAAGTGGCCTATACTTAACCAATCTAACTCGTTAATTTGATGAGGTTAAGTTAACCTATACTTAACCAATCTAACGTGAAAACATGATAAGGCTAAGTCACGAATCACTTGAATACGCTTGACCGATTTGACTCGGTAATTTGACAAGGTCGAGTTAATTTATATAATTAACCAATCTAAAATGATAATTAGACGAGGTTAAGTTATGGATTGCTTAATATACTTAGCCAACTTGACACATGGTTTGTAGGGTTAAGTCTTGGACTTGGATACTTAGCCAATTTTGACATGGTTTGTAGACGGGCTAAGTTATGAACT
>JASFAX010001762.1:47500-48947 GCA_030737875.1 Allium sativum | reverse complement strand
TCCAAAGTGTCTCTGCTACGTAGGTAAATCCGACCACATTTTTTTTTGTGATTTTGCCATGTAGTCACTGTGGTTTTGAGTGATCCGCATGTGTTTTCCGAATCTGGCACTTTGCCAAGTGCCAAATCTGGTACTTTGTCAAATCTGGTACTTTGCCAAATCCAAGGCGTGCGGAGCCCGATTAGCACACGTGAAAATTCAATGTTTCACCGTGTTTTTCAGCCTGGTACTTTGGCAAACCTGGTACTTTGCCAAGTGCCAAATCTGATACTTTGCCAAATCCAAGCTGTGCCAAGCCCGATTAGCACACGTGAAAATCTAACGTTTCACCGTGTTTTTCACCATTTTTTGAGTGCCAAATCTGGTACTTTGGCAAATGTGGTACTTTGCCAAATCCAAGGCGTGCGGAGCCCGATTAGCACACGCGAAAATTCGATGTTTCACCGTGTTTTTCAGCCTGGTACTTTGGCCAACCTGGTACTTTGCCAAGTGCCAAATCTGGTACTTTGCCAAATGCAAGGCGTGCGGAGCCACCGATTAGCACACGTGAAAATTCAATGTTTCACCGTGTTTTTCAGCCTGGTACTTTGGCAAACCTGGTACTTTGCCAAGTGCCAAATCTGGTACTTTGCCAAATCCAAGCTGTGCCAAGCTCGATGCGCACACGTGAAAATCCAGTGTTTCACCGTGTTTTTCACCATTTTTTGAGTGCCAAATCTGGTACTTTGGCAAATCTGGTACTTTGCCAAATGCAAGGCGTGCGGAGCCCGATTAGCACACGTGAAAATTCAATGTTTCACCGTGTTTTTCAGCCTGGTACTTTGGCAAACCTGGTACTTTGCCAAGTGCCAAATCTGGTACTTTGCCAAATCCAAGGCGTGCGGAGCCCGATTAGCACACGTGAAAATTCAATGTTTCACCGTGTTTTTCAGCCTGGTACTTTGCCAAACCTGGTACTTTGCCAAGTGCCAAATCTGGTACTTTGCCAAATCCAAGGCGTGCGGAGCCCGATTAGCACACGTGAAAATTCGATGTTTCACCGTGTTTTTAAGCCCTTTTTGAGTGCCAAATCTGGTACTTTGCAAAGTGCCAAATCTGGTACTTTGCCAAACCTGGTACTTTGCCAAAACCAAGCCGTGCCGAGCCCGATGCGCACACGTGAAAATCCAATGTTTTACCATGTTTTTCAGTCTTTTTTGAGTGCCAAAATCTGGTACTTTGGCAAATTTGGTACTTTGGCAAATTTGGTACTTTGCCAAATCCAAGGCGTGCCGAGCCCGATTAGCACACGCGAAAATTCGATGTTTCACCGTATTTTTCAGCCTGGTACTTTGGCAAACCTGGTACTTTGCCAAGTGCCAGATCTGGTACTTTGCCAAATCCAAGGCGTGCCAAGCCCGATGAGCACACGTAAAAATTCAATGTTTCACCATGTTTTTAAGCCTTT
>JASFAX010001762.1:25000-27500 GCA_030737875.1 Allium sativum | reverse complement strand
AAAGATTCCCGTAATCGCCCATGTTTCTGCTTGATACGTCCAGTTTTCAAAAAAACTGGGAAATCTCGCCAGAACCGAACTTTCCCATGAGCGGCCACGTTTCACCAGGGTTTCTGCTTGATACGTCCTATTTTCGAAAAAACCGGAAAAATCCAGCCAAAACCAAGCTTTCCTGTAATTGCCCACATTTCAGCATGGTTCTAGCAAGATTTGGCCAGTTTTCGGAAAAACTGGTGAAATCCAACCAAAACCATACTTTTCCGAGATCGCAACAAAAATATTTTTAAAAATATTTTTAAAAAATTTGGGGAGGGCACTTCCATCGAAAACATTTTCAAAAAATTTTTTTTTAAATTTTTTTTTTTTAAAATATTTAAAAATTAATATTTTTAAATATTTAAAAAAAAAAAAAAATTTCTCCGAAAAATCCACACAAAAAAATTTTGTTGATCAACCAACGTTTCAGCTTGCGTTTTGCCTGATCCATTTTGGTCAATCCTTCCCCTTCCTCCTCCTCACCCTCCCCCCCCAATATAGGAATATATGGAATTTAGCCTAATATGACCCCGGTAGTCCAAAGTGTCTCTGCTACGTAGGTAAATCCGACCACATTTTTTTTTGTGATTTTGCCATGTAGTCACTGTGGTTTTGAGTGATCCGCATGTGTTTTCCGAATCTGGCACTTTGCCAAGTGCCAAATCTGGTACTTTGTCAAATCTGGTACTTTGCCAAATCCAAGGCGTGCGGAGCCCGATTAGCACACGTGAAAATTCAATGTTTCACCGTGTTTTTCAGCCTGGTACTTTGGCAAACCTGGTACTTTGCCAAGTGCCAAATCTGATACTTTGCCAAATCCAAGCTGTGCCAAGCCCGATTAGCACACGTGAAAATCTAACGTTTCACCGTGTTTTTCACCATTTTTTGAGTGCCAAATCTGGTACTTTGGCAAATGTGGTACTTTGCCAAATCCAAGGCGTGCGGAGCCCGATTAGCACACGCGAAAATTCGATGTTTCACCGTGTTTTTCAGCCTGGTACTTTGGCCAACCTGGTACTTTGCCAAGTGCCAAATCTGGTACTTTGCCAAATGCAAGGCGTGCGGAGCCCGATTAGCACACGTGAAAATTCAATGTTTCACCGTGTTTTTCAGCCTGGTACTTTGGCAAACCTGGTACTTTGCCAAGTGCCAAATCTGGTACTTTGCCAAATCCAAGCTGTGCCAAGCTCGATGCGCACACGTGAAAATCCAGTGTTTCACCGTGTTTTTCACCATTTTTTGAGTGCCAAATCTGGTACTTTGGCAAATCTGGTACTTTGCCAAATGCAAGGCGTGCGGAGCCCGATTAGCACACGTGAAAATTCAATGTTTCACCGTGTTTTTCAGCCTGGTACTTTGGCAAACCTGGTACTTTGCCAAGTGCCAAATCTGGTACTTTGCCAAATCCAAGGCGTGCGGAGCCCGATTAGCACACGTGAAAATTCAATGTTTCACCGTGTTTTTCAGCCTGGTACTTTGCCAAACCTGGTACTTTGCCAAGTGCCAAATCTGGTACTTTGCCAAATCCAAGGCGTGCGGAGCCCGATTAGCACACGTGAAAATTCGATGTTTCACCGTGTTTTTAAGCCCTTTTTGAGTGCCAAATCTGGTACTTTGCAAAGTGCCAAATCTGGTACTTTGCCAAACCTGGTACTTTGCCAAAACCAAGCCGTGCCGAGCCCGATGCGCACACGTGAAAATCCAATGTTTTACCATGTTTTTCAGTCTTTTTTGAGTGCCAAAATCTGGTACTTTGGCAAATTTGGTACTTTGGCAAATTTGGTACTTTGCCAAATCCAAGGCGTGCCGAGCCCGATTAGCACACGCGAAAATTCGATGTTTCACCGTATTTTTCAGCCTGGTACTTTGGCAAACCTGGTACTTTGCCAAGTGCCAGATCTGGTACTTTGCCAAATCCAAGGCGTGCCAAGCCCGATGAGCACACGTAAAAATTCAATGTTTCACCATGTTTTTAAGCCTTTTTTGAGTGCCAAATCCGGTACTTTGCAAAGTGCCGAATCTGGTACTTTGCCAAACCTGGTACTTTGCCAAAACGAAGCCGTGCCGAGTCCGATGCGCACACGTGAAAATCCAATGTTTCACCTTGTTTTTCACTATTTTTTGAGTGCCAAATCTGGTACTTTGCCAAATCCAAGGCGTGCCAAGCCCGATGCGCACACGTCGATATCAAGTGTTTCACCGTGTTTTTCAGTCTTTTTTGAGTGCCAAAATCTGGTACTTTGGCAAATTTGGTACTTTGCCAAATCCAAGGCGTGCCGAGCCCGATTAGCACACGCGAAAATTCGATGTTTCACCGTATTTTTCAGCCTGGTACTTTGGCAAACCTGGTACTTTGCCAAGTGCCAGATCTGGTACTTTGCCAAATCCAAGGCGTGCCAAGCCCGATGAGCACACGTAAAAATTCAATGTTTCACCATGTTTTTAAGCCTTTTTTGAGTGCCAA
>JASFAX010001762.1:2500-5000 GCA_030737875.1 Allium sativum | reverse complement strand
ATCCTTCCCCTTCCTCCTCCTCACCCTCCCCCCCCAATATAGGAATATATGGAATTTAGCCTAATATGACCCCGGTAGTCCAAAGTGTCTCTGCTACGTAGGTAAATCCGACCACATTTTTTTTTGTGATTTTGCCATGTAGTCACTGTGGTTTTGAGTGATCCGCATGTGTTTTCCGAATCTGGCACTTTGCCAAGTGCCAAATCTGGTACTTTGTCAAATCTGGTACTTTGCCAAATCCAAGGCGTGCGGAGCCCGATTAGCACACGTGAAAATTCAATGTTTCACCGTGTTTTTCAGCCTGGTACTTTGGCAAACCTGGTACTTTGCCAAGTGCCAAATCTGATACTTTGCCAAATCCAAGCTGTGCCAAGCCCGATTAGCACACGTGAAAATCTAACGTTTCACCGTGTTTTTCACCATTTTTTGAGTGCCAAATCTGGTACTTTGGCAAATGTGGTACTTTGCCAAATCCAAGGCGTGCGGAGCCCGATTAGCACACGCGAAAATTCGATGTTTCACCGTGTTTTTCAGCCTGGTACTTTGGCCAACCTGGTACTTTGCCAAGTGCCAAATCTGGTACTTTGCCAAATGCAAGGCGTGCGGAGCCCGATTAGCACACGTGAAAATTCAATGTTTCACCGTGTTTTTCAGCCTGGTACTTTGGCAAACCTGGTACTTTGCCAAGTGCCAAATCTGGTACTTTGCCAAATCCAAGCTGTGCCAAGCTCGATGCGCACACGTGAAAATCCAGTGTTTCACCGTGTTTTTCACCATTTTTTGAGTGCCAAATCTGGTACTTTGGCAAATCTGGTACTTTGCCAAATGCAAGGCGTGCGGAGCCCGATTAGCACACGTGAAAATTCAATGTTTCACCGTGTTTTTCAGCCTGGTACTTTGGCAAACCTGGTACTTTGCCAAGTGCCAAATCTGGTACTTTGCCAAATCCAAGGCGTGCGGAGCCCGATTAGCACACGTGAAAATTCAATGTTTCACCGTGTTTTTCAGCCTGGTACTTTGCCAAACCTGGTACTTTGCCAAGTGCCAAATCTGGTACTTTGCCAAATCCAAGGCGTGCGGAGCCCGATTAGCACACGTGAAAATTCGATGTTTCACCGTGTTTTTAAGCCCTTTTTGAGTGCCAAATCTGGTACTTTGCAAAGTGCCAAATCTGGTACTTTGCCAAACCTGGTACTTTGCCAAAACCAAGCCGTGCCGAGCCCGATGCGCACACGTGAAAATCCAATGTTTTACCATGTTTTTCAGTCTTTTTTGAGTGCCAAAATCTGGTACTTTGGCAAATTTGGTACTTTGGCAAATTTGGTACTTTGCCAAATCCAAGGCGTGCCGAGCCCGATTAGCACACGCGAAAATTCGATGTTTCACCGTATTTTTCAGCCTGGTACTTTGGCAAACCTGGTACTTTGCCAAGTGCCAGATCTGGTACTTTGCCAAATCCAAGGCGTGCCAAGCCCGATGAGCACACGTAAAAATTCAATGTTTCACCATGTTTTTAAGCCTTTTTTGAGTGCCAAATCCGGTACTTTGCAAAGTGCCGAATCTGGTACTTTGCCAAACCTGGTACTTTGCCAAAACGAAGCCGTGCCGAGCCCGATGCGCACACGTGAAAATCCAATGTTTCACCTTGTTTTTCACTATTTTTTGAGTGCCAAATCTGGTACTTTGCCAAATCCAAGGCGTGCCAAGCCCGATGCGCACACGTCGATATCAAGTGTTTCACCGTGTTTTTCAGTCTTTTTTGAGTGCCAAAATCTGGTACTTTGGCAAATTTGGTACTTTGCCAAATCCAAGGCGTGCCGAGCCCGATTAGCACACGCGAAAATTCGATGTTTCACCGTATTTTTCAGCCTGGTACTTTGGCAAACCTGGTACTTTGCCAAGTGCCAGATCTGGTACTTTGCCAAATCCAAGGCGTGCCAAGCCCGATGAGCACACGTAAAAATTCAATGTTTCACCATGTTTTTAAGCCTTTTTTGAGTGCCAAATCCGGTACTTTGCAAAGTGCCGAATCTGGTACTTTGCCAAACCTGGTACTTTGCCAAAACGAAGCCGTGCCGAGCCCGATGCGCACACGTGAAAATCCAATGTTTCACCTTGTTTTTCACTATTTTTTGAGTGCCAAATCTGGTACTTTGCCAAATCCAAGGCGTGCCAAGCCCGATGTGCACACGTCGATATCCAGTGTTTCACCGTGTTTTTCAGCCTGGTACTTTGGCAAACCTGGTACTTTGTCAAGTGCTAAATCTGGTAATTCGCCAAATCCAAGTCGTGCCAAGCCCGATGAGCACACGTGAAAATCCAATGTTTCACCGTGTTTTCAAGCCTTTTTTGAGTGCCAAACCTGGTACTTTGCCAAATCTTCTACTTCGGTAAATCTGGTAATTTGCCAAATCCAAGACGTGCCAAGCCCGATGCGCACACGTGAACACCATTAACTCGAACACCTTTACCAGAAAGCTGGTCAACCGATCGCGTTTGA
>JASFAX010001761.1:0-48956 GCA_030737875.1 Allium sativum | reverse complement strand
TGAAATGAATCCTATCTTCTACACCTATCAACTTTTCAAATCTACTAGAGATTCAAGCGTAGATCTACAACCCAACAAGCTTCTTTTCTAATTCTATCTTCTTAGCCAAACACTGTGAGTTCTAGGTTACTTTTAGATTTAAATGACTAAGAGTATAATGTGATAGTACTGTGATTTGGATCTATCTTGAATCGTAAACCTATGTTATTCTTGGATCTCAAAATTTATTATGCTAGATCTATTTTTATAGATCTAATTCACCTATGATTAGTTTATCATGTCACCTTTGTGGATTTGAACCTTTGTCAAGTTTGTGGTTAATTTGGGATTATCATTGTATGGACAATTGAACCTTTGTTTAGATCTAGATTATTATTGTGATTAATTGTGATCTGTCATTATTGGACATATAAATTCTTACTTGGATCTGTTCATCCTAAGTATATTGGGTCTTGTTTTATCATCACATTTTTCACTAGATCTGTTTTTATCTCCACCTTATTATGCCTATTGCTTGTCTATGCCAGTATATATGTTTATGTCAATTTTAGAATGATCACTATTGTCATTTTCCCATCACCTTTCCCTTTTATTGTTATGGCTAGGCTATTTTCTAGCCTAGATGTTGCCAAATATATGCAAACCCGTTAGTTAGGGAATGGGGGAAAAAGCTTAAAATTGGCATAATTTAAATAATGTTTATACGAATTGGACATATAATTAAAAATAGGGAAAAAGGAGCATAGTAACCTATAAAGACATAGGTAAGAATTGGATGAGAATGGAATGTCTATGACATGAGGTTAAGCCCAACTTGTTGAAGAAGTCTGTCGGGACCTGACCGACAAATCCAACATCCACAAGTTGTAGGCCTAATATGGGAGGTCTAGCTCATTATAAACCATAAATGGACATTGAAACACCCCACCTCCGTTAAGGTAACTCACAAAGGGAATGCCTTAATTTTGGTGGAGGTTTATAAGTAAAAGCCACAGATAAACTCAAGACAGATATAAATACACATATTTTAAACAGCGGAAACCAAACAGACTTTTTATTTCATCAATACGTGTTCAAAACATAACATTCCATAATTGTCTCAAAATACTTCCATCATTACAACCTCATAACTGTCTTGATTATTAAAGAAGCATAAAACATAAATAAAGTGACAAAAATCCCCATAGTGATATCCAAAGCCATAGTCCGAGCAATAGAGACCCAAATCATACATCTACGTTCTTGGAGCTTGTAAAGAGCCTGACTGAGCTGAGCTGTTTCCTCCCTGTGGACCTGGGGGGGAACCAAAAGAAAATAGGATCAGACATAAAGCCTGAGTAAATCTAGTAACTCTTCAGTATGTGAATAAGAAAAGGGCATGATAGACGTATACTGAAAATAGGATGGTGTCACAAGCTAAGGGAGTGTCGAATGTACTATCGCACCCATACTATATCTCTACATCTACTTGAGTTTATTCTAACCGGCACCCCATGGTGAGGGTGAAGTGATCCCTAACTTTATTTAAAGATTGGCTCCTACTCGCGTTAACATGTGTCATACGGCCCCCAACAATTGTACATACCTATGCTGGTCCCACCATGGGGTGTATCAAGACCCATGGTGGCGGCCCCGACACAAATCTAAAAGGCATAGGTTATACTACTGGTGTCCCTAGTGCCCTGGTTGTCTGCTCCGGAGTGTGTGCACGCCCGCACCCCGTTAGACCTGCACTCTGCACCCACCGCCGTCGTTTGACCGCTTATAATCAGCCTAGTAATCGTGCCCCACCCTGCCTAGTTTCAGGGTACCATTGATACTTAACTTGGGTTACTGCTAAAAAGGGTCCCTCGTTGCCGGGATTTTCTAGTCAAACATGTTAAGTGGTTAAGTGTCTGTATTACCTAACCCCACCCATCAATTCTTGTTAACATGTTGAATTTGGTTAAGTGTTATAGTTGACTTAACCCTACCATCTGTCCTTAGCCTCTTAGGAGCTTGACCACTCACATTAGACAGGTATTGCTACGGTTACTGGATATGCCGGTCGGTTCTGGGCAGGTTTACACCATAGCCCAGTCTAACCTCGGGTCATTATTGGGCTCAATCCTTAACCACCCACATTGGATAGGTATTGTTGTGACTACTGGACAGCCGGGCGGTTCCGGGGAGGTTTACATCACAACTCAATCCAACCTCGGGTTAAGCATATCGTGTTTTCTAAATTTACATGTTTTATTACTTCTCAATTATATATGTAAATGTCACATCTTTTATTCTTGGGTATATCAATTAATATCACTTAAATGTCATTGTCATTGGCATGTGCCAACCATGCCAACATATATTTTCATATTTTACACCCAACGTTATTACCCCCGTTTGTTCGCAACATTATAACATGTGTTGGGCTTGTCACAATTCAGCCCAACTTTATAAACGTGAGAAAAAGGGGAAATCAAGAACATGTAATACATAAAGGTGTGTGGCGCATGAACTTGCAATTTAGCGATTTAACTAACGTATAATATGGGTCATGTGAACTTGCATTCAAATCAATGTATAACTAAGTAGATGACATATGAAATGGCATAGTTTAGACTTACACAAACTTGTGTTTAAACATGTTGAACTTGGCATAATGTCAAACACA
Source organism: Allium sativum (assembly GCA_030737875.1). Classification (NCBI taxonomy): domain Eukaryota; kingdom Viridiplantae; phylum Streptophyta; class Magnoliopsida; order Asparagales; family Amaryllidaceae; genus Allium; species Allium sativum. The sequence continues at coordinate 46,303 of JASFAX010001761.1, read as the reverse complement.
AAACTAGCATGATGTATATTCACCAAAAGGTCCAATTATAACATCTAATCACATAGCCTATTTCAACATGAACTTGCATGGATTTTGAAACCCAAACGATACTTAACATAGATCCAATTACACTTGCAAATAAACATGAATTTGCATAGTTTATGAAACACAAACGATACTTAACATAGATCCAATAATACTTGCAAATAAACATGGAAGTGATATCATAGGTTTTTGGGTCATGTAGGCATAAAAGGTTTCAAGTCTAAATCATGTTTACATAAGCCTTAATTTAGACTTAGTGAATGTATAAGGTCCATGTCATAGGCATAAACAAAAGGGAATCAATTTCTAGTTTTTGCCACAAACTTACAAGTGCCATTGTTTTTATATACAATTGTTCAATAGGCTTGCATCAATCACTTTATGCCTCAAACATCAATATACAAGTTATGATAGAACCATCACAATACATAGAATTTATACAATACAATGACACAATTCTATTTTCATTTACATCGAATGACATCACAATTTTTATTCATATTCTGAAAGGTCACTATACATACAACGAATGCAGAATCTTGAATTCTGGATTCCGAATTCTGAAACTGAGATGCGCTGCTTTGTGTAGACTAATGTTGCGTCGATTAATTTGATTTAACTTTTATCTTCTTCTTAATTTGATTCGTCTCTAAGGCCTTTCTCTCTTGACGGCTATGTTCAATTCCTCCCTAGCAGCATGACGACTCTTTTCTTATTTTTTTTGTGTGAATTTTCAGTTGAGAGTTAGGGTGTATTTATAGATTTTTAATTTGTTTTGAGCCGTCAGATGAAGACAGGAGGAATCTAGGCCATACAAAGTTCAAAAAGCCAATCAAGAGGTGACATGTCAGCCTTAGTGACACACAGGGCCATAGAAATTAGAGCCAGAGCCAGACCTAGCCATCCAGGTCGACACCCAGGTCGACACCATGGTCGACCTGGGGTGACCAGGTTGACACCATGGTTGACCCTATGGTCGACCTGGTCTCTGGGCAGGAATTTACCCGCCAGCCCAGTTTGAACCTGAAATTCGAATTTTGAAATTTAAACTGAGCTATTTGAATTTAAATTTTATTCTGAAACTTCCGAAGGCCATAACTCCTTCATATGGAGTTCGATTCACGCAAACTCGGACTCTATCTCAAGCAGAATTTCAAGACGAACGCAATGGCAAAACCCATTTCCCTTAATTCTTTCATTTAGAATTAATTATACTTTAATTTGTGAAGCTTAACGTTATAGAATTCATGGGGTGTTACATTCTCCCCCCTAAAAGGATTTCGTCCCCGAAATCTTCAAGTTAGGAAGAATGTATATCCTACCATCCAACAGTCCATCTACTCAACCAATAACCACAAGCATCCGCTGTCCTTAAAAGATTTCTAATGCTTCATGATCATATGCATAGTGTGTACATGTCCTTATCTAATGCAGAAATTAGGCGGTCTACTGATTCAGTTAACCTCCTTAATGCGAATCATGTGAGTGTCATGAATCCATTATGTATGCAAAATTTTCCTACTCATAATTCTACATGAGTGCACAACCATTCATACAAATCAATGACAATACGACCGCATATCAAGTTTCAACCATATACAAATGAGAATACATATATGCATATGCAATATGATGTGACCGAGGCGATCTATAACCTAGGGTGTGTGTGTGTATATGCATCCACAAGCAACCACTAGCAACTATTTGCAGCCATCATCCATAACATGTTTTCAAATACATGTTTGCATCCATTTGTTTTCTACCTAAGGATTTAGGAAAAGGACCAAGGAGATATACCTAAAAAGATAGATAAAGAAGAACTTAAGGAAAAAGTGAGATTAAAGATGTACCCTCAAAAAGAAGAGGGTATGCAGCGCGTATTCTGTCCTCAGTTTCCCAAGTCGTGTATTCCTCGGCGTTGCTCCATTGAACTTTAACGAGTTTGAGTTTGCAGTTGCGTAGCTTTTTCACTTCAGTTCCTAAGATGCCGGTTGGAACTCTCCTCACAGTTGCTTCACGTTCCACTTCGGCTTCTTCTAGAATGCTAGTTCCACCACTTCCGCGGACTCATGCAAACACTTCCGGAGTTGAGATACATGAAAGACGTTGTGAACTCCGGCCAGTCTCTCGGGTAACTCTAATCTATAGGCCATCTTTCCAACTTTCTCGATGATAGGAAACGGTCATACAAATCTTGGTGCTAGCTTTCCTGCGGATCCAAAGTGAACAGCATTCCTTAAAGGAGATACCTTAAGGAAAACCCTGTCCCCAGGCTCAAACCCAAGGTCGGTCCTTCTTTTGTCGGCACATGATTTCTGTCTGTCTTGGGCAGTCTTCATTCTCCTTCATATTAGGTCCACTTTCTCCGAAGTCTCTCGAATCATGTCCGGCCCAAGTATAAGTGTCACCAACAAGTTGGTGATTTGCACGGTCTTCCGTACAAGGCTTCGAATGGTGCCATACCAATGGTAGCTTGGTAGCTGTTGTTGTAGGCAAATTCCACTGAAGGAAGGTGATCCTCACACGTCCTCCAAAGTCAAGAACGCAAAGTCTTAAAAGATCCTCTAAAACTCTATTCACCATTTCCGTCTGGCCATCAGTTTGGGGGTGATAGGCCGTGCTCAAACATAATTGTGTGCCTACAGCTTCTTGCAGACTCCGCCAAAACTCGCTTGTGAAGATAGGGTCTCGGTCACTAACAATGCTGGAGGGTATCCCATGGAGTCAAACTATTTCCTTAAGATAAAGAGATGCTAGAGATGCGGCAGTCCTTCTACTCTTGATAGGTATAAAGTGGGCGCTTTTAGTAAGCCTATCCACTATTACCCAAATGCTAGTGTTGCCTCTTATCGACCTTGGTAGTCCATCAATGAAGTCCATTGAAATGCTATCCCACTTCCACTGTGGGACCTCTAAAGGATGAAGTAGTCCTCCAGGTTTCTTCTGTTCCGCCTTGACCCGTTGGCAGGTCATGCACTTAGAGACAAAATCTGCCACGTCTTGCTTCATGCCGCTCCAAAAGAAAGTCCTTTTTATATTCTTGTACATCTTATCGCCGCCAGGGTGTATAGTCATCTTGGAATGATGCGCTTCCTCGAGAACCTTCTTTGTCAACTCCCTTGCTTGTGGGACGCATAATCTTCCATCTCGCCTCAGCTAACCCTTATCATCGATGGCGTATCTACTGAGGTGACTAGAAGTCTCACCCTAATAAGTTTATCAATCACATCAACAAGCTGAGGGTCTTCACGTTGTGCAGCCCCTATTGAGTCCAAGAGAGTAGGGCGTACTTCGAGAGATGCTAACAAACCCGGTACAAAATCTGAGGAGGGTCTAAAGTTAAAACTGGCTATATACTCCAGGCTTTGCCTTTCCACAAAGAGCGGACTTAAGGTCAGTTTCATTCGGCTCAATGCGTCTGCTACTATGTTGCCTTTGCCGAGAGTATAGGAAATTTCAAAGTCATACGAGGCAAGAAACTCCATCCATCTTTGCTGCCTCAAGTTAAGATCCTTCTGCGAGAAGAGATATTTCAACGATTTATGGTCAGTGTATAATTCAAACTTCTCACCTAGGAGATAATGGTGCCTAGACTTAAGCGCAAAGACAATGGCGGCTAACTCAAGATCGTGGGCTGGGTAGTTCTTTTCATGAACTTTTAATTGTCTTCCACCACATGCTACTACCCTTCCTTCTTGCATTAGAATAGCGCCTAGTCCCGTTCCACATACATCTGTGTATACTGTGAACATTTTGCTTCTATCTGGCAAGGTCAGAACTGGGGCTGTTGTGAGAGCCCTTTTTAATCGTTGGAAAGTAAACTCGCAATCCAAATCCCAAGTGAACGCCAGATTCTTCTTGGTTAGCCTTGTGAGTGGGGCTGAGATTTTCGTGAAATCCCTAATAAACTTTCGGTAAAAACTGGCTAGCCCAAGAAAGCTTCAAACTTCGGTTGCATTTCTTGGTGTCTTCCAATCTTGCACTGCCACCACTTTCGCGGGGTCCACGGCCAACCCCTCTTTGGACACTACATGCCCCAGAAATCTTACTTCTTTTCTCCAGAAGTGATACTTGGAGAATTTGGCTTTTAGCTGATGTGAACGGAGAGTTTCCATGATTTCTTTCAGACGCTGAGCATGCTCTTCCTCATTCTTTGAGAAGATTAAGATATCATCTACGAAGTCAACCACAAATTTGTTGAGGAATTCTCTGAACACCCTGCTCATTAAGTCTATGAAATAAGCGGGTGCATTTGTCAAGCCGAAAGGCATGACAAGCCATTCGAAGAAACAGTCTGGGGTTCTAAACATCGTTTAATCAATGCTATCTTCAGCTACCCTTAGCTGAAGGAACCCAGTTGCTAGATCAAGTTGGGAGAAGACCGTCGCACCTACAAGCTGATCAAACAAATCGTCGATTCGGGGAAGAGGTTGCCTATTTTTCTTGGTCAATTTGTTTAACTCCCTATAGTTGATGCAAAGGCAAAGCGAACCATCCTCTTTGGTTGCGAACACCACTAGAGTACCCCATTCTGAAATGCTCCGTTTAATGAAACCCTTTTCAAGAAGTTCTTTAACCTGCTTACTGAGCTCCTTTCTCTCCGTTGGGGCCATGTGTCTGGCCGGTAAAGCTACAGGCTTTGCGTTATCCACAAGATATATGCGAAAGTCTATTTCCCGCCTCGGAGGTAAGCCTTTCACCTCCTCAAAGACATCCGGATATTCCTGGACTACTCTTACTGATTGCAAATTCTCATCAGAAGCATCAAGCGACTCTAGATAACTAAGCATAACAACATTCAAGGGATTACAAGAAATTTCTAGAGTGTTTCCAAGCCGAGTTAAGAGTCTAACTACTCTTTTCTCACAATCTAGAATGGCACTATTACTGGATAGCAAGTCCATGCCTAAGATCAAACCATATCCCGAGAAGCCCAAAACAAAGGCATCACAACTAAACTCAACGCTGAGAATAGAGATTTTCAAACCCAAACAAACCATTGACAAGTAAGCGGAGCCCCCAATTGGATTTGAAACTACTAAGGGATCTTCTACCATACTAGTGTCTAGATGCAGAGATTCTACTAAGGCAGATGAAATAAAAGAGTGTGATGCGCCAGAGTCAAAAAGTGTACGAACTGGATGATCATAAAGATCGACTACACTTTCAACAGAAATATAACTACCTCGTTCCTGCTGAGGTGCCACTAGCGCATGAACCTGACCCCCTGAAGTGGATCCAGCTTTTCTGTTCCTGCCCTTTCTTCTTTGGGAAGTCCTTAGCTTGGTGCCCAGTCTCTACACAATGGAAGCAACCACCCATCTTCGCCTTTCTTTTCCGGCAATCTTTTGATATATGGCCCACAACGCCATAGAAATTGCACCTTCTCTTCTCACGGGGCTTATTGTTCTTCCCTCCTTAATTGAAGTCTGTTTTCTTTTCTTGTAGACCCTCTTTCTTCTCTTCCACCTTAGTTTCTTTCTTGCCATGGTCCTCCTCGTGTAGCAACGCCATGTCCACCAAGCTTTCATAAGTCGCTCCCGTGGATACATGGGTCATGGCAAGGCTGTGTAGAGGCTCATTTAAACCCTTGACGAAGTGAAGTGCCTTCTTGTATTGGGTGTTTACTAAGTCTAGCCGAAATCTGGCCAGCTTTGTCATACTTCCTTGTTTTAGAGTTAGAAACTTCTCCTTTTGCAGGCTTCTTTCATCTTGGGAGAGGAATTTCATCTCAAACCTTGTTCTGAAGTCTTCCCATGTTTCCACCGCCCTCTGAGCATTGGTAAATTCCCACCAATAGGAAGCTTCATCCTTAAGCCACCATACTGCTAATTGTATCTTTTGCCTGTCATCAACTCCGAAGATGACAAACAGATCCTCAGTTCCTTTAGCCAGTTTCTTGCCCCTGCAAAGGATTCTGTCCCATAAAAGTCTTTTCCACCCATAGACTTGAAGTCTCTACATGTTTTTGCGAAGGCATTTCCACGAGGAGGAGGAGGAGGAACCGCGGCCACTGGAGGAGGGATGTCTGTTGGGCCCGCGCCATTGGCCCTTACTTCCAAGTACCTCCTAAACCAGCCGGGAATCGGCACTCCTTCCGGGAGGTTAAGGTCTCCAGACATGCTGAAACAGAAAGGAAAAATTCAAAACGAAGGATAGAGAGAGATAGATAGGGCACATGGCTTTGGGGGATTTTGTCTTTTTATAAATATAACACTTTTTCTTGAAAAATGCTTCTTTAAACTTTCTTTTTGAAAACAATTTCAAAAACTTTTTATCTTATCTGGTAAACCTATGCTCTGATACCAAGTGAAACACCTCACCTCGGTTAAAGGTCACTCGCAAAGGGAATGCCTTAATTTTGGTGGAGGTTTTTAAGTAAAAGCCACAGATAAACATTCCAAAGCCATAATCCGAGCAATAGAGACCCAAATCATACACCTACGTTCTTGGAACTTGTAAAGAGCCTGACTGAGCTGAGCTGTTTCCTCCCTGTGGACCTGGGGGGGAACGAAAGAAAAGAAGACGAAAAGAAAATAGGGTCAGACATAAAGCCTGAGTAAATCTAGTAACTCTTCAGTATGTGAATAAGAAAAGGGCATGATAGACATATACTGAAAATAGGATGGTGTCACAAGCTAAGGGAGTGTCGAATGTACTATCGCACTCATACTATATCTCTGCATCTACTTGAGTTTATTCTAATTGGCACCCCATGGAGAGGGTGAAGTGATCCCCAACTTTATTTAAAGATCGGCTTCTACTTGCGTTAACATGTGTCATATAGCCCCCAAGAATTGTAGATACCTATGCTTGTCCCACCATGGGGTGTATCAAGACCCATGGTGGCGGCCCCGACACAAATCTAGAAGGCATAGGTTATACTACTGGTGTCCCCAGTGCCCTGGTTGTCTGCTCCGGAGTGTGTGCACTCCTGCACCCCGTTAGACCTGCACTATGCACCCACCGCCGTCGTTTGACCGCTTACAATCAGCCTAGTAATCATTCCCACCCTGCCTAGTTCAGGGTACCGTTGATACCTAACTTGGGTTACTGCTGAAACTGGTCCCTCGTTACCAGGATTTTCTAGTCAAACATGTTAAGTGGTTAAGTGTCTGTAGTACCTAACCCCACCCATCAATTCTTGTCAACATTTTGAATTTGGATAAGTGTTACAGTTGACTTAACCCTACCATCTGTCCTTAGCCTCTTAGGAGTAGTTGACCACTCACATTAGACAGGTATTGCTACGGTTACTGGATATGCCGGTCGGTTCCAGGCATGTTTACACCGTAGCTCAGTCTAACCTCGGGTCATTATTGGGCTCAATGCTTAACCACCCACATTGGATAGTTATTGTTGTGACTACTGGACAGCCGGACGGTTCCGGGCAGGTTTACATCACAACTCAATCCAACATCGGGTTAAGCATATCGTGTTTTCTAAATTTACATGTTTTATCACTTCTCAATTATATATGTAAATGTCACATCTTTTATTCTTGGGTATATCAATTCATACCGCTTAAATGTCATTGTCGTTGGCATGTGCTAACCATGCCAACATATATTTTCATGTTTTACACCCAACGTTATTACCCCCGTTTGTTCGCAACATTATAACATGTGTTGGGCTTGTCACAATTCAGCCCAACTTTATAAACGTGAGAAAAAGGGGAAATCAAGAACATGTAATACATAAAGGTGCGTGGCGCATGAACTTGCAATTTAGCGATTCAACTAACGTATAATATGGGTCATGTGAACTTGCATTCAAATCAATGTATAACTAAGTAGATGACATATGAAATGGCATAGTTTAGACTTACACAAACTTGTGTTTAAACATGTTGAACTTGGCATAATGTCAAACACAAAACTAGCATGATGTATATTCACCAAAAGGTCCAATTATAACATCTAATCATATAGCCTATTTCAACATGAACTTGCATGGTTTTTGAAACCCAAACGATACTTAACATAGATCCAATTACACTTGCAAATAAACATGAACTTGCATAGTTTATGAAACACAAACGATACTTAACATAGATCCAATTATACTTGCAAATAAACATGGAAGTGATATCATAGGTTTTTGGGTCATGTAGGCATAAAAGGTTTCAAGTCTAAATCATGTTTACATAAGCCTTAATTTAGGCATAGTGAATGTATAAGGTCCATGTCATAGGCATAAACAAAAAGGGATCAATTTCTAGTTTTTGCCACAAACTTACAAGTGCCATTGTTTTCATATACAATTGTTCAATAGGCTTGCATCAATCACTTTATGCCACAAACATCAATACACAAGTCATGATAGAACCATCGCAATACATAGAATTTATACAATACAATGACACAATTCTATTTTCATTTATCGAATCACATCACAATTTTTATTCATATTTTGAAAGGTCACTATACTTACAACGAATGCAGAATCTTGAATTCTGAATTCTGAAACTGAGATGCGCTCCTTTGGGTGGACTAACGTTGCGTCGATTAATTTGATTTAACTTTTATCTTCTTCTTAATTTGATTCGTCTCTTAGGCCTTTCTCTCTTGACGGCTATGTTCAATTCCTCCTTAGCAGCATGACGACTCTTTTCTTATTTTTTTGTGTGAATTTTCAGTTGAGAGTTAAGGTTTATTTATAGATTTTTAATTTGTTTTTAGCCGTCAGATGAAGACAGGAGGAATCTAGGCCATACAAAATTCAAAGAGCCAATCAAGAGGTGACACGTCAGCCCTAGTGACACAAAGGGCCGCAGAAATTCGAGCCAGAGCCAGACCTAGCCAGGTAGGTCGACCAGGTAGGTCGACACCCAGGTCGACACTATGGTCGACCTGGGGTGACCAGATCGACACCATGGTCGACCCTATGGTCGACCTGGTCTCTAGGTGGGAATTTTCCTGCCTAGCCCAGTTTGAACCTGAAATTCGAATTTTGAGATTTAAACTGAGCTATTTGAATTTAAATTTTATTCTGAAACTTCCAAAGGCCATAACTCCTTCATACGGAGTCCGATTCGCGCAAACTTTGACTCTATCTCAAGCAGAATTTCGAGACGAACGCAATGGCGTAACCCATTTCCCTTAATTCTTTCATTTAGAATTAATTATACTTTAATTTGTGAAGCTTCACGTTATAGAATTCACGGGGTGTTACAGACATGGTAATAAATTGGACTACTTAACCAAATCTAATCCATAGGGACTGAATGATTATAAACTAAAGTTAGGGTTAAGTAAAATTGGTTGGACAATGGATGGGTTAAGAAAATCTAAATGGGATATTTACATATAGGCCCACAAACTTAACTTGATAAGGTTATGTAATTTAAGACACCTAGTGATATGCATAAACAATGGAAATAACAAAAATATTTAATTAAAGTCATCTGGTGGTATACTTAATTAAATGGAAAACCTAGCGGGGGATACAAGGCAAAGGGAAGAGCTTGTTTCATATTTTGAGGGACCTGTTTCATCTAGTAACCCGGAGTAGGTATCAAAACATGTACTTCATACTAGGTCGGAGAAGAGGCACGCTTACTTGACTGATTGTAAGAGATCCAAACGTGGAGGATGGTGTGGGCGGCACAAACCGACCGGGCCATGTGCGTGCATGAGCCGAGCAGAGGGGGATAAGACGGCTGTGACACATGTAGTTATGGGGTTTTGCATATCAGCAAGGGGTTGCCACTTTAGGACGTGATACAACCTATGATGTGGCCAACACAGAGTTTCTACGTGGATTAGGGAGCCGATCAATTACGGTAGTAGATAAGGTACACTTGGACGTATGCCTATGTCTACCACCTTATAGTGGAAGGGATCATCTCATTCTGGATATACTAGTAATAGTGCAGAGTAATCAGTAGGGAAGCTTATACATCTTATCCTATCTGCCTTGTCACACCTGGCTTTTATGTAGTAATCTCTCTTATCACTTTATATGCCTGTCATGCTACTTTTATTTATTTACTTGCTAAAACAATCTAGACTCGCCAGACTTTATGTCTAACCCTTTTTGTTTCTCCTTCTTTCTTCCATTTCCCCTCCCCAGGTTCTCAGGAAGGAAACACTCAGGCTTGACAGTGATTTTGCTTGCTTTTGCTGGAGCTGCTGATATGTATGGATCAAGCTCCTTTCCTTGTTGCTATGGATATATTTTGTTTTGGGGAATTTTATTTCTTTTATGTACTCTGATATTTCTGAAGTACAAGACAGTATCTTTTATGTTGTAGTGGGCTTTTGTATTTCAGATATGTGATGTTGTTTTTGGACCACGGTATCTTATGATAAATAAAGTTTTTATTTAACTGTTATTATATATGTCTATTTTGAAATATTTCCAATGTGTTTACTATAATGCTTCATGAAACTTAATGCATTCCCTTTGTGAGTGACATTAATGAACGTGGGGTGTCACACTTGGTATCAGAGTTGAAGGTTACCAGATTAAATAAAAGTTTTTGAAAGCTATTTTCAAAAAGGTTTTAAAAGAAAGCATTTTCAAAAAGAAAATTATGTTTTGAAAAACATTCCCCAAAATTCCATAATTAATAACTTTCGATTCCTTGTCTGAATCTCTTTCGTTTTCTTTTTCAGCATGTCTAGGGAACCCAACATTCCAGATGGTGTTACGATACCAGGATGGTTCCGTAGGTATCTGGAGGTCACGGTGCCTACCGAAGGCGAAGGAAACGTTCCTCCCCCAGTGGCACATGTTGTTCCTCCTCCTCCTCCGCGTGTAGACAACTTCTCAAAGATCTGCGAAGATTTCCGTGCTATGGGAGGGAAGTCGTTTCATGGAACCGAGATGTTTGTGGAAGCTAGGAACTAGCTTAAAGACACCAAGGACTTGTTTGTTATCTTTGAAGTAGAGGATCGAAGAAAGATTCAGTTAGCTGCTTTGCTATAAAAGGATGAATCTTTATTTTGGTGGGATGTAACCCAAGCAGGCCGTCCGATGGAAACTTGGGATGACGCAGACAGAGGTTTGAGATGAAATTATTTTCCCAAGCTGAGAAGAGCATGCAGATGGAGAGGTTTTTAGCACTCAAACAAGTGAACTTGACGGTTAAAGAGTATGTGAACAAATTTAACCAGCTGGCAAGATTTGGACCGGAACTGGTAGACGCGCCGCATAAGAAGGCTTTGCGGTATGCTAAAGGGCAAAATGAACCCCTTCATGGGTTAGCCATGTCCCATATTCCAATGGGAGCCACATTTGAAAGACTTGTTGATAATGCCTTGATGTATGGGGAAGAGAAAGGGGAAAAGAAAGAGGTTAAAGCTGAGGAAACAACGCAAAACAAGAAGACATGGCCCAAGAAGGTACAACAACAACAACAACAACAACAGAAGAAAGGAGGAAAGAATGACAAGGGTAAGGAGAAAAGGAAGTGTCACAGTTGTGGGAACGAAGGTCACTTGATCAAAGACCGTAAAAGAAGGAAGATCACTTGCTTTAATTGTGGAAAAGTCGGATACTTTGCTAGAGAGTGCCCAAAGAAACAAGGATCATAGGGACAGGATCAAAGGGCAGGAATTTCTGGATGGCATGTGCTTGCTCTCGTGATCAGTGCCCCTGATAGAGGTAGAAAAATTTCTGAGGAAGGTTTAATTTCTCTTTCAAACCATCCTATTAGAATATTTTTTGATTCTGGCGCTTCATATTGATTTATATCTAGTTAGATAGTTTAAGAGTATGGTAGTAGATCCCATAGTTGTTTCAAACCTCATTGGTGGTTCGACTCATTTGTCTAGGATTTATTGGGTTTGAAAATATCTGTGTTAAGTGTCAAGTTTGAATGCGACGCATATGTGCTCGGGTTTATAGGCTATGGGTTGATTATAAGATTGGATTGGTGTACCATGTATGGGGCCATTCTGGATTGTGAGATGAGGGTTGTTAGACTCCCAACTTTTCATAGGAAGACTCTCGAAGTTTCTTGTGACCCCCAAGGGTTTGTTATGCTTAGTTTCCTATAGTCTCTTGATGCATCTATCGATGATCTGCAATCTGTTCCAGTAGTCCGAGATTATTTTGATGTTTTTGATGAGGTACGGAGTTTACCTCCGAGGCGAAAGATCGACTTTGTATATATCTGGTGGACAATGCAAAGCCAGTTGCATTACTAGTGCGCCATATGGCTCCAAGGGAAAGGAGGAAGCTGAATAAGCAAGTATAGGAGCTATTTAAGAAAGGATTTATCAGATGAACCATATCTGAAAGGGGTGCTCCAGTTGTATTCGCAACTAAGGCAAATGGTTCGCTTCGTTTGTGTGTGGACTATAGAGAATTGAACAAACTCACAAAGAACAATAGGCACCCACTTCCGAGGACAGACGACTTGTTTGACCAGCTTGTTGGGGCCTTGGTATATTCTCAGTTAGACTTGGCCACGGGGTTTCATCAGTTGAGGGCGGCTGAGGACAGCATAAATAAGACTGCTTTTAGGACTCCGGATGGTTTCTTTGAATGGCTAGTTATGCCTTTTGGGCTGATGAATGCACCCACCTATTTTGTCGATCTGATGCGTAGGGTGTTTCGGGAGTTCCTAAATAAATTTGTCGTAGTCTTTGTTGAGACATTTTGATCTTCTCCAAGAGCACAGAAGAGCATGCCCAGCATTTGGGAGAAGTTTTGAAAACTCTCCGTGACCATCAGCTTAAGACAAAGTTCTCCAAATGCCATTTATGGAGAAAGGAGGTGAGATTCTTAGGGCATGTAGTCTCCAAAGAAGGGATAGCTATGGATCCCGCAAAAATAGTTGCAGTGCAAGATTGGCAGATTCCTAAAAATGCAACAGAGGCGAGGAGCTTTCTTGGATTGGCAGGTAATTATAGGAAGTTCATTAAGGACTTCGTGAAGATATCGGCCCCACTCACCAGGCTGATGAAGACAAACTTGGCATTTTCATATGATATAGATTATGATGTTGCTTTCCAACGTTTGAAGAGGGATCTTACAACAGCCCCAGTCTTGACTTTGCCCGGTGGGAACAAAGTGTTTACAGTTTACACTAATGCATGTGGTATAGGGCTTGATGCGGTTCTGATGCAAGAAGGGAAAGTAGTGTGTTATGGGGGTAGATAGTTGAGAGTTCATGAGAAGAACTACCCCGCCCATGATCTAGAGCAAGCTGCCATAGTATTCGCACTAAAGACGTGGCGTCATTATTTGCTTGGAGAGAAGTTCGAATTATAAACCGATCGTAAATCTCTCAAGTATTTGTTCTCACGGAAGGATCTTAATTTAAGACAACAAAGGTGGATGGAGATTCTTAGCTTCTAGTGATTTTGAGATTTCTTGTACCCTTGGCAAGGGTAATATGGTGGCTGACACACTATGTATGTATATGATGGCCTTAAGTCCTCTGTTTGTAGAGAGGAAAAAAAGAGTTCATATCAACCTTTGATTTTAAAACCTCTACTGAGATTTTGCCTGACTTGTTTGCATCATTAGAAATACGACCAACTCTTATGGACATATAGAAGCTTCACAACAATGTGACACACAGATTTTAGACATCATGGATAAGCTCAGAAAAGGGGAGACTTCTAGTCACCTCAGTCGATTTGCCATAGATGAAAAGGGGTGGTTGTGACGAGATGGAAGGCTTTTTGTTCCTCAAACTAGAAGCTTGATAAAGGCAGTCCTAGAAGAAGCCCAACATTCTAAGATGACTATTCATCCAGGCAGTGATAAGATGTACAGAAACATGAAAAGGGTTTTCTTTTGGGCTGGGATGAATAAAGATGTGGCCGAATTTGTTTCTCAATGTTTAGTTTTCCAGCAAGTTAAAGTCGAGCAAAAGAAGCCCGGTGGTTTACTTCATCATTTGGAGGTTCCTCAGTGGAAATGGGAGAGCATCTCTATGGATTTCATAGATGGTTTGCCTAGATCGAAGAAAGGCAACACTAATACCTGGGTTGTAGTAGATAGACTCACTAAGAGTGCTCACTTTATTCCAGTTAAGAGTAAGAGGACGACATCATGGTTGGCAGCAAACTACGTCCGAGAGATAGTTCGTCTTCATGGGGTACCTTCCAGTATTGTGACCGATCGTGACCCCATCTTTACCAGTGAATTTTGGAGGAGCTTGCAAGAAGCATTAGGTACGCAGTTATGTTTGAGCACCACTTATCGTCCTTAGACCGATGGGCAGACGGAGAGGGTGAACATAATTCTTGAAGATCTTTTAAGGCTGTGTATCCTAGACTTCGGAGGGACTTGGGAAGAGCATCTTCCTTTAGTAGAGTTTTCCTATAACAACAGTTATCAAGCTAGCATCGGAATGGCACCCTTCGAATCATTGTACGGACGACCCTATAGATCACCAAATTGTTGGTGGGAATTTATAGAAAGATTATTACTTGGACAAGAAATGGTTAGAGAAACGTCCGAACCTTATTCGACGGTGAATGAAGACAACTCAAGATAAGCCGAAATCCTATGTAAACAAGAGAAGAACTGATATCAAATTTGAAGTGGGAGACTTAGTTTTTATCAAAGTGTCACCTCTGACGAATGTGGTTTGCTATGGATCGGTGGGGAAGTTGGCACCTAGGTTTGTGGGACCATTTCCCGTAACCAAGAGGATTAGCCAAATGGCCTATAGAGTAAAGCTTCCAGAAAATTTATCCAGTGTTCATAATGTTTTCCACGTTTCTCATCTACGAAAGTGTTTGGATGACACTGCGGAAGTTGTTAAAGCCAATCATATTGGAAGAAGTGGAAGTAGAATGGGAGGCGACAGTCAGAAGAGTTCCTACCCATATTATGGGATCAGAAGTTAAGAGGCTACGCAATAAAGAGATCAAGCTGTTAAAGATTCAATGGGGAGATAACCCAGAGGATGTGACTTGGGAGACCGAAGACAAGATTCAAGTTTCATATCCTTTCCTTTTCGAGGGTACGTTCTTAACTCCTTTTTCCAAAATTTTATCTGTGCTTATTTCTATCAATTGAATATATCCTATCCATAGAATTTTCGATCTTTAGATAGGAATCCTATAGATGTAAACATGTGTTTGAGACATGTTATGTTTGATGGATGTAAGTGGATGCAAGTGTTTTCTAGTGGCTGCCTGTGGATGCATACACACACGTTAAGCACTAGATCAGCTCAATCACTCTCATACTGCATATGGATATGTGTGCATCTTCCTTTCTTTTATGGATGGAAATGGATGTATTAGCAAATGATGTTGCATTTGGACGAATGAGTGTGCACACGTATAGAACCCACATGTTATAATAGGATTATTCGCATACATATTGGATACATGGCACTAACATACATTGCATTAAGGAGGTCAACTGAATCAGTAGACTCTTGATCTTCGCATTATTGTTGGGATATATACACACACCTTTGCATATATTCATACAAGCATTAGAAATCTTTAAGGACTGTGGATGCTAGTGACTGATGGATGATAAGATATGCATTCTTCTCAACTTAGAGATTTTGAGGACGAAATCCTTTAAGTAGGGAGGAATGTAACACCCCGTAATTTTGTTAACATTAAATAGGATACATTATATAATAACTAATTTTATATTCAAAATTAAGGGAAATGGACTGCGCCATTGCATTAATCTCGAAATTTTGGTCAAGATAAACATTTGGATTGCGTAAAACGGACATCGTATGAAGAAGTTATGAGGGTTTTAAGTTTGTATACGTGTAGAAGAATTATATATATACATATGAGTTAGAACATTATCCAAAAGCGTTCAAAAATCAAAATGGCAGAAGGCGGCAAATTTCACGCTCTAGGGGATCGACCCCCCTAAAGGGGTGTCGATACCGGGGTCAACCCCCTACAGGGGTGTCGACACCAGGGTCGACCCCCCCCCACCCACCCACAGGGGTGTTGACAACTCTAGGGCTGATGTGGCAGTCAGTTTCATAGGTGCTAGCAGCTACAAAATATGTGTCCATTTCTCCTGTTTTCCTCATTGGAAATCATGGAGGCCAAATGCTGCCGGTGTTTGAACTGAGATGGATCCTATCTTCTACAACTATCAACTTTGGAAATCAATTAGAGATTCAAGAATAGATCTACAACCCAACAAGCTTCTTTTCTAGTTCTATCTTCTTAGCCAAACACTGTGAGTTCTAGGTTACTTTTAGATTTAAATGATTAAGATTATAACATGATAATACTGTGATTTGAATCTATCTTGAATCATAGACCTATGTTATTCTTGGATCTCAAACTTTATTATGCTACATCTATTTTTATAGATCTAATTCACCTGTGATTAATTTTTCATGTCACCTTTGTGGATTTGAACCTTTGTCAAGTTTTTGGTTAATTTGGGATTACTATTATAAGGACAATTGAACCTTTGTTCAGGTCTAGGTCATTATATTGCGATTAATTGAGATTTGTCATTATTGGACATATAAATTCTTATTTGGATATGTTCATCCTAAGTATATTGGATCTAGTTTTATCATCACCGTTTTCACTAGATCTGTTTTTATGGGCACCTTATTATGCCAATTACTTGTCTATTCCAGTATATATGTTTATGTCACTTTTAGAATGATCACTATTGTCATTTTCCCATCACCTTTCCCTTTTATTTTTATGGCTAGGCTAATTTCTAGCCTAGATGCCGCCAAAATATATGTGAACGCATAAGTTAGGGAACGAGGGAAAAAGGTTAAAATTGGCATAATTTAAATAATGTTTATATGAATTGGACATATAATTCAAAATGGAGAAAAAGGGGCATAATCACCTATAAAGATATAGGTAAGAATTGGATAAGAATGGAATGTCTAATAATTAAAATTAGAAATAGTAATTGCACTTATGACACAAGGTTAGGTTGCATTGGTGGTGGAAGTCTGCCCGGACCCGACGGGCATATCCAGCCACCACTAATGTTGAACGTAATGTGAGAGGTCTAAGTGCGTAAATACGAGACATGGTATGATATGAGGTTAAGCCCAACTTGTGGAAGAAGTTTGCCCGGTCTCGACCGGCATATCCAACATCCACAAGTTATAGGCCTTATGTGGGAGGTCTAGCCCATTATAAACCATAAATGGACATAGTAATAAATTGGACTACTTAAGCAAATCTAATCCATAGGGATTGTATGATTATGAACTAAAGTTAGGGTTAAGTAAAATTGGTTAGACCGTGGATGGGTTAAGCAAATCTGGAGGGTGTAACGAACTGGGATTTTCGACTCCGAAAATCAACACCAAACTACCATGTTGACCAATCATACATTCCAGATCATTAATAGAAAGAACTTAAAGGGTGAGAGTAGATAAAATAGAAAATTAGAATGGAAGAAGAAGAAGATCACAATCAGAGTAAACACGAATCTCACAGCGGAACGAATAAGATATAATATATAACATAACTTTGCAATAAAACAGTGTGTATATACAATGTTTATCAGAGTATAACACTTACACACAGCAGAAATAACGATAGTTATATAATCCTGAAGCCTTCTGCTTCAAGCTCTTCCAGGTATATCTGTAAAGACCTGAACTACTTGATTGCCCATACAAATTTGGGCACCCAAGAGTTTAGGCAAAACAAAACAAAATAAACTCTGGGTCAGTCATGGGACTGGTGTGAGTAAACTCAAATCATTTAGTTTAACTTTTCAAAATCCTTTTCAAAAGAAAAGATAATCGCAAGACCAATCCACACATAAACACAGACGGTTTTTACCTTACAATAACCCAAAACAGTTTTTGAAATCAACACTTCTCTAATATTATAATAATGTCTAATCACAAGTAATTAGAATCTAGTAGAACGCTTGCATCTCACGTTCCATATATATAGTATATAAATAAAACCGCGGACGCTTATTGGAGATTGGATTCCGACTATGACAAGGAATGGGACCACCTGCCGATAGTGTATCTCTAGAGACGAATACACTGGGTTCAACAAGAACGTCTTGCAACCTGGCCCATACATGACCGACCACTCATTTCGCTTGAGTGTATCGAATGTATATCACCAACGGTTGGGAGCTACCCACCGTTTCCCGAAAAGGAACAGCATCGATAATAGATAAAAGAATGAAATGGATTTCCTCTAGATAGGTGATATACACCTTAATGGGAGCGACCCACTTAGCCATGCTGTCTGCCCGATTTCTGTCATTTCCCGGTTGATGAGGCTTGAGGTCATTACGTACCTTTTAGACACCTTACCACCATTCACTGTGAATGCCATATCGTCATACCCGTCAAATCACAAATTGATTTTTCCAAAAATACCATGAGTGTAAAGCTAAGAGAAATGAATTCCTCCACCACCAAACATAAGTACGTTTGAAGAGATCAACTTACGCGATCTGCTAGATATATTCTGTCAGACATTCGTCCATTCACGTTTGTCCTAGGACTGGACAAACCGAAGGCACTATTCTGTAAACAGGATAGCCCTTGCATAACTCCATCTTCAATATTTAATGGCCACGCTAACGTCCATACAGAGTGGTTTTTAGATAATATATCTGATCCCGGTCTCTCTATATTGACGACGATAAATTGGTCAAAAACTTCGATAGTCGGTGATTTAACTATCAAAGAAAACAGGCGTGCAAACAACGATATTATTTCTAGATGGAGATTATATCGATCAATCATCAATCCACCTTTATCTATTTCTATAAAATTATCTTTAATTTATCCATTTCCCCCTTTCTAACTATTTTAAATTCTTATTTTCTAAATTTACAAAATATACATCATCAATCATTGGAAAACATTTCCATCCCTGTTTCACGTATCATTGTCATTCCAGTATTCTTTCTCATTAACTTTTCATTTTCTATGATTAGAAAATATCTCTGGTTATATTTGGAATACGTTTCCAAAATTTATTCAATAGATGTTTAAATAAAACATCACGAAGCCAATTTAAACCATAACTGAACAACCTTTTTAACCTCGAAATAGACAAAGTTTACCTTTTAAACCTTTAACAACTTCCTTACGTAAATCGGATTCTATTTATAATTCTACTTCTTTTACCAAATCATTTGATTGTAACGATGGTGTTATAATCCCATGCTTTCGAAATAAATAACTTAAATAAAATTCTTATTACTTATTTTGAATAAAAAACAAATAACTAACTGAGTAATAATATACATCTTGATTTAAAGACGGAAAGTAAATAGAACTTCCCCTAATTCGACATAATCGAATTCAACGTATAATTCTCTTTTTCGAATAATCTCTATTCGATAACTCCTTTTCGAATAAACTATATTCGATAACTCTTTCTTCGCATAATTATATTCTATAATCTCTCTTCAAATGATTTTCATTCGATCAACTTTCTACGAATGATTTACATTCGATAAATCTCCTTTCGAATAAAGTATATTTGATTAACTCCTTTGAATTAACTCATTTTGACTAACTCATCTCGATTAACTCAACTTGATTAACTTACTTGATTAACTCAATTTATTTAACTCAACCTATTTAACTCCTATCGAATAACTAATATTCGATTAACATACATTCGAATAACTATGTTTGTTTTAACTTTACTTCGAATGACTAATATTCGATTCAACTCCATTCACTGGACTCTAGATCGCAGCGATCACAATGGTTACGCCTGATTCCCTCAGGAAAACATCCGACCGCCGTAGGCTACCTGTAGCCCTGCGAATTACGCTAGCAGTCGTATGAAATGGCAACTCATCCTGAATAACTATGTCTGACTAACTCTATCTCAAATAACTATATTCGATCAACTCTAATTGAATAACTAATATTCAGTTAATTCTAATTCGATTAACTCTATCTTATTAACTCTAACTGATTAGCTCTAACTGATTTACTCTAACTGGTTAACTCCTTTGATTAACTCTACGTTTATTCAGTTTCAAATATTGATGTTGAAATCGATTCTTACTTTTCTATATAAGTCCCGACTTATATATCCTGTTTGTACAATGATAATATCTTATGTAACTTATAAAATATTACTTATAAATTTATCTTCTCAATCTATCGGTCAGAAATAGATTCTATTTAAAATCTTTGCTTTAAATCCATATCACGTTATACCCGTGTGCGATGCACGGGTCTAAACCTTTCAAATGAAAATTTCTCCTTTTATACAATTCTAGTCACTTTTTCAAGTATTTCCTTTTATAATCTATTTATTTAAAAAATAAATCCCTTTTTTATAATTCTATTTATTATATAAAATATTTCAATTTACTAAATCTATTGATTTTATAAGTAATTCCTTTTATAATCTAACTATTCCCTTTACACATGTTTCCCCTTTCTATTCTATTTATTTTTCAAATAAATATTCCTTTCCAATTCAATTTGTGAATAGTTTACAAATATTTCTTTTCTATCTATTTGATTAACAAATAAGTATTCCTTTTTTATCTATTTATTTTCTAAATAAATATTTTCTTTTTATAAAATCTTTCGATTTTATAAATAATTCTTTTTCGGTATAACATTGAAAATTTCCTTTTTACCATTCCAGTATTCCTTATGGTATTTAACATACCATATAACAATGATCGGTATCATTCAACCATACAAAATCAACAACAGATTTCATATCACATCATATAACACAATATATGAAAAAAAACAGTAAAATAAATGTTGAGGAACCTAGTTGGGTCTCTTCGACCTGTTTCCCTGCATCCACAAATGTTAAACAATAAAATCAACGTCAAATTTCATTTTACTATGAAATATTCTGCTTGACAGAATCAATATTTGATTAACGATTTATATTTATATCGTTATCTATATTTACAATCAACTGACTAGCAGTTCAACCAAACAACCAACACACAGCAAACAACCATTATTTATAAATTCTAAAAATATAAATTGAGTAGAGTTAGTGAGATTTACTCACATTGGACTGTTATCGTTAAATAACGATAATTGGTCGTTGATTTGATTCAGGCGTTAAATTCCACCATAAATCCAAACGAGCTTCCATTCACTCTCGGTCAGTTCCACTGTGTAGTGCTCGTCCATACGATCCTAACATAACTGACGGTTCGAATTTTTGATCATGTATGATAAAGTTATCACATTTATAAGTTGTGTGCAATATTTAATTTAAACAAAACTTAATTAAACAAATTGTTTTTAGCCTTGAGCCTTACCACAATGAACTCAACCCAAACTCCCCTTAAATTACCAGACCCGACTACTGTTTCTTCCCTTTCTTCCTCCAGATAATAGCCGCGATGCTCCCTTCACCATTACCGTGATTTCCACCCACAACCGCTCCTCCATCTCTCCACTAGAAAATCCACTAAAATCATTTTAATTCTTCTCATCCAATCCTCTATGGATCCATACCAAAATTCCATAGTTCGCACTCACCTTGGAGGTTCCATCCTCTCTGTCGCCGAATATAGTATTGACGGTTTTGGAGTTCGATCCTCCCAAAAATTCACGTGCAATTCCGATTCCCTACCACAAGCACCTCGACACCGCTCATTTCACTCATCACTGCACCAATCTCCCCTAAACTGTAACCTTAGCACTTCCTTTTGTTTTGGATCCTCAAATGATTGGCATCGCACCCTCCAAAACTCATGCCAGATCGAAGAGAACCACCTCACGAGCTCATATATATATATATATATAGTTGTGGATTTATAGATTTTACTTTGCATTTATTTTGATTTTACTAAGAAAGTATTTTGCTGTGTGGAAAATTTGTGACGGCGGAATATGGGTATGATTGTGGAATGAGTTGAACTAGGTTTAGAGAATTTAAACGTATTATATAGGATAGAAATAATATTTTTTATTCGATTATTCAATTTTATTTTAAGTAATCGTTGTTTCTATTTATCCTCAAAAATTCCTGTGATCACATACGATACCCAAAAATCACGAAAATTGGCATGCCACTAGAGTTTGACATTACGAACCCAGTGAAACTAGTTTCGTCGAATTCTGACTGCGTTTGCTCACACAGCGTATTTTTAACCGTCAAAATACTGACTGTTTTGCACATTAAAATCCCGTACGACCACACACCGACTTCAAAAAGCACGGAAAATGAAATCTAGCAATAATTTAATATTGTGGATCCAACAAAGTTAGTTTCATCGAATTCTGAGGTCATTTGCAAAAGTGGCTATTTTTAAAGCTCAAAATAGACCATCTAAATATATAAATGTATTTAAAAACAATTAAATTTAATATTTAAAATAAATATTATCGTATATATTCACAGTGGAATGCCATACAGCTCCACTAGGATTTACAAATATTTCAAGATTCCCAGTTGAATCGATATTCAATTTATATTGAAAAATCCTTTTATGTTATAAATAAATTGATATAAATTATAAAGGAATTCCATAGCGACTTTTCTAAATTTTGATTTGGACATAAATCAAAATCTACACGACGAAATCCTGATTTTTCTCTTCCACTCGAAAGATATACTCCACCAGCTCCGTATGTTTCTTATTTCACAAAAATTCGATTTAAAACGAATCTTGTACATTCAGTTTGAAGTTCAAATCGCCAAATAGCGAATTGTCGTGCCATTTCGAGCTCGATTATAACATAATATAATTATAAGTTCAAATGGCTTCTATAAATAAATTCGTTAATATAATTAAATTCCAAACTGAATTAAATCAGTTAAATAATCCAATTCACCCCAATATTTTGAATTCCACTATTTTTTTTGATTATTTCAGAATTAAATATATTATTATATTATTTATTTTAATTAAATAAATCCATAAAATTTAATTCAACGACCATTTATTTCTCTAAATCACTTTAAATAATTTAATAAATTAATTACAATACCAAGAAAAATGCGGGTCGTTACATTCTTCCCCCCTTAAAATAATGTGAATATTAGGCTCACATCCCTATTTTGAAACTTAATTAGGCTCACATCCGGTCATAAACTTATTGTAAATTAGGTCCCTATTTTCTGAAAAGTCATCAAAAAATATAAAGAAATATAAAAAAATCACGTAAATTCGTATTTAAATAAAACATGTAAACACTAAAAAATTCAGAACAAAAAACCATCAACGAAGGCGTCAAAAATCAAAAAAACCAAAAAAAAAAACGAAATTTCCAATTAAATGCATAATAGTATGCACATATATCAGTTTCCTGCATACATCCGTGCATATTTTTCACTACATACATCTTCGTTGATTTTTATTCATGCAAATAAATGCATACATGTGTGCAAAATTTTCAAATACTTGCATACATTTGTGTAGGTTTATTTTCAGATTTTAATCTGAAAACAGCTTACAGAAAAGTTGCATACATATATGCAATTATCAGTAATAATTGCATAAATGTATGCAACTATTTTTTTTCGATTTCCGTAGATTCCTGACATTATTTCCATATTTTAGAATTTTTTTTTTTTATGAACGTACGCACATTTTTTTAAAAAAAAATACAAAAAGGCGGAAAAAATAAAATAGGGGGCGGGTTTAAAAATTTTCAGAACTTTGTTTTTTTTTTATAAATTAGGTCCCTACTTTTTATCCTATAAAAATGTTGCACACATGTGTGCATTTTTTTGAGAAATTTGCACATTTGGATGCAAATAAAAATGAACTGTAAAATTATGTTAAATCTATCCGCTGGAAGAACTGCAATAATTGCATATATGCATGCAATAAAATCAAAAAGGTGCATAATATTATGCATTTAACTGCAGTTTTTTCTGTTTTTTTGCTGTTTTCTTCTTTCTGACATTATTTTTGTTTTTTTTTGAACTGAATTTTTTTTATAATGCGTAATATATTTTATTACTAATTTACGAATTTTTTTTAATTATTATTTTATAAGTTTTGAAAACAGGGACCTAATTTACAATAAGTTTATGACCGGGTTTTTTTTATATTTTGAAACTTAATAGGGACCTCTAAAAAACGCACCCTAAAATAATTTCATCCTCGAAATTGCTAAGGTAGAAGACAACCCTTATTAACAGGATTAAAAATTATATGTTTACTTCTTAACTTCAATTTCAACTGAACCTATTTAATTTCAACTAAATTATTAATTTATTCTTATTAACGAAAATTTCCAAAAATCCTGAAAATTTTCTAACACACTAAATTTCTGAATTTTTTTGCCAGCACCTCCTTTATACTGGCCAATAGGTCAAACTCCAACTCGCCTCTCTAGGCCTTCTCCAACCCAAAAGAAAATCAAATAGCCAAGAGGCTTGCCAATTCGGCGCATAAAACCTCATATGGAAAATTAAACATGTACCTTTTTATCGGGTATATCAACTCTATCACTTCACCTATTATCAACATATACCAATGTCATCTCAACCAATTTCCAACCTGTTTTTATCCGCAAATCCAACCATTCGCTTATACCTAAGTCGAGTTCCATTCAAACTCAAATTCCTAATTCAAAATTCTTACTAAACACTTCAACTTACTCGATATCCTTTATATTCTAATTCGATTCAATTTCCGCTTAATTGGGTTCAGTTCAATTAATATATTTTTTTCTCAATTTCTGTTTAAATTTGTTTTTGTCCAACCCATATCTCTTGGGAGTTCTTAAACCGTTTAGCTCTTTCAAAAATCAAATATTCCTTTTCCGGATTTAAAACAACTTCCTTTTCCCAAAATAATTCAAAAACAAAATCTTTGGTAGTAATCCATCACTTACAACTCGAAAATGAAAACTGATGATGTGGCCAGTATCATCAGAGTTACTTCCCAGCTATCGAAGTGAGTTCAATACTATATCACTTTCAAAACCATATCTAAACACTTCCATTTTGAAATCTTTTCAAAATATCATTCACGGTACTTGTAAACAATTTAAAATCTCCCAGGATTTTAAAATTTTCTTATATTTAACCAAATCCATTTTCGGACACTTTTCCCATTTCCCAGAATTTTAATTCCAATTCTGATTTAATTAATCTTCTTTTATATTATACGAACTCAAATTGGTTATTTATATAACCATTTTCATTTTTAATCAACCAACACATCCAATATACTATAATAATTTGAATATAAATATTTTCTTTATATTGAAATATACTTTGGGTAAAACTATCTCATTTACCCTCTTTCAAAACATACTGTGTCGGTTTATCGTATTTGAGTGTTTAGAAACTCCTATCGATACAATCGATCAAACTGATCGACCAGAATTCACAAACAACTCAACCAATAAATCTCCATAATATAAAACAATTTTTATAAAATCTACAAATACGTTCACTCATATATATACACTCAACTCAATCTAGGGTATTACTAACCCCATCTCTACTGAGTCAAGCCACAGAGCCAAGGTAATCACTTAACCTTCAACTCTGATACCACTGTAACGAACTGGGATTTTCGACTCCGAAAATCAACACCAAACTACCATGTTGACCATTCAGACATCGAACATTCCAGATCATTAATAGAAAGAAGTTAGAGGGTGAGAATAGATAAGATAGAAAATTAGAATAGAAGAAGAAGAAGATTACAATCAGAGTAAACACGAATCTCACAGTGGAATGAATAGGATATAATATATAACATAACTTTGCAATAAAACAGTATGTATATACAATGTTTATCAGAGTACAACACTTACACACAGCAGAAATAACGATAGCTATATAATCCCGAAGCCTCTTGCTTCAAGCTCTTCCAAGTATATCTGTAAAGACCTGAACTACTTGATTGCCCGTACAAATTTGGGCTCCCAAGAGTGTAGGGAAAACAAAACAAAATAAACTCTGGGTCAGTCATGGGACCGGTGTGAGTAAACTAAAAATAATTTGGTTTAACTTTTCAAAATCCTTTTCAAAAGAAAAGATAATCATAAGACCAATCCACACATAAACACGGAGGGTTTTTACCTTACAATAAACCAAAGTAGTTTTGAAATCAATACTTCTCTGATATTATAATAATGTCTAATCATAGGTAATTAGAATCTAGCAGAACGCTTGCATCTCACGTTCCACATATATAGTATATAAACAAAACCGCGGGCGCTTATTGGAGATTGGATTCCGACTATGACAAGGTATGGGACCACCTACCGATAGTGTATCTCTAGAGACGAATACACTGGGTTCAACAAGAACGTCTTGCAACCCGGCCCACACATGACCGACCACTCATTTCGCTTGAGTGTATCGAATGTATATCACCAACGGTTGGGAGCTACCCACCGTTTCCCGAAAAGAGATAACATCGATAATAGATAAAATAATGAAATGGATTTCCTCTAGATAGGTGGTACACACCCTAATGGGAGCGACCCACTTAGCCATGCTGCCTGCCCGATTTCTACCAGTTCCCGGTTGATGAGGCTTGAGGTCATTACGTGTCTTTGATACACCATACCACCATTCACTTTGAATGCCACATCGTCATACCCGTCAAATCACAAATTGATTTTCCCAAAAATACCACGGGTATAAAGCTAAAAGAAACGGATTCCTCCCCCACGATACGTAAGTACATTTGAAGAGATCAACTTACGCGATCTGCTAGATATATACTGTCAGACATTCGTCCATTCACGTTTGTCCTGGGACTGGACAAATTGAAGGCACTATTATGTAAACAGGATAGCCCTTGCATACCTCCGTCTTCAATATTTGATCGCCACGCTAATGTCCATACAGAGTGGTATTCCGATAATATATTTGATCCCGGTCTCTCTATATTGACGACGATAAAATGGTCAAAAACTTCGATAGTCGGTGATTTAACTGTCAAAGAAAACAGGTGTGCAAACAACGATATTATTTCTAGATGGAGATTATACTGATCAATCGTCAATCCACCTTTATCTCTTTCTATAAAATTATCTTTAATTTATCCATTTCCCCACTTCTAACTATTTGTAAATTCTAATTTTCTAAATTTAGAAAATATACATCATCAATCACTGGAAAACATTTCCATCCCTGTTTCACGTATCATTGTCATTCCAGTATTCTTTCTCATTAACTTTTCATTTTCTATGATTAGAAAATATCTCTGGTTATATTTGGAAAATGTTTCCAAAATTTATTCAACAGATGTTTAAATAAAACATCACTAAGCCAATTTAAACCATTACATTCAATAACTAAATTCACTTAATCAATCTTCCCTATCAAACCTTACCCATCTCTTAGTTAAAAACGAAGTCAATCAAGTTGGGGTATAATTACCTCTTAGACCTTAACTGAACAACCTTTCTAACCTCGAAATAGACAAAGTTCACATTTTAAACCTTTAACAACTTCCTTACATAACTCGGATTCAATTTATGAATTTACTTCTTTTCCCAAATCATTTGATTATAACGATGGTGTTATAATCCTATGCTTTCGAAATAAATAACTTAAATAAAATTCTTATTACTTATTTTGAATAAATAACAAATAACTAATCATCTTGATTTAAAGACGGAAAGTAAATAGAACTTTCCCTAATTCGATATAATCGAATTCAACGTATAATTCTCTTTTTCGAATAATCTCTATTCGATAACTCCTTTTCGAATAAACTATATTCGATAACTCTTTCTTCGCATAACTATATTCTATAATCTCTATTCAAATGATTTTCATTCGATCAACTTTCTACGAATGATTTACATTCAATAAATCTCCTTTCGAATAAACTATATTCGATTAACTCCTTTGAATTAACTCATTTTGACTAACTCAACTCAATTAACTCAACTTGATTAACTCAATTTATTTAAATCAACGTATTTAACTCCTATCGAGCAACTAATATTCGATTAACTTACATTCGAATAACTATGTCTGTTTTAACTTCACTTAGAATGGCTAATATTCGATTTAACTCCATTCACTTGACTCTAGATCGCAGCGATCACAATGGTTACGCCTGATTCCCTCAGGAAAACATCCAACCGCCTTAGGCTATCTGCAGCCCTGCGAATTACGCTAGCAGTCATATGAAATGGCAACTCATCCTGAATAACTATGTTTGACTAACTCTATCTCAAATAACTATGTTCGATCAACTCTAATTGAATAACTAATATTCAGTTAATTCTAATTCGATTAACTCTATCTAATTAACTCTAACTGATTTACTCTAACTGGTTAACACCTTTGATTAACTCTACGTTTATTCAGTTTCAAATGTAGATGTTGAAATCAATTCTTACTTTTCTATATAAGTCCTGACTTATATATCCTGTTTGTATAATGATAATATCTTACGTAACCTATAAAATATTACTTATAAATTTATCTTCTCAATCTATCGGTCAGAAATAGATTCTATTTAAAATCTTTGGTTTAAATCGATATCACGTTATACCCGTGTGCGAAGCACGGGTCTAAACCTTTCAAATGGAAATTTCTTCTTTTATACAATTCTAGTCACTTTTTCAAGTATTTCCTTTTATAATCTATTTATTTACAAAAAAAAACCCTTTTTGATAATTCTATTTATTCTATAAAATATTTCAATTTATAAAATCTATTGATTTTATAAGTAATTCCTTTTATAATCTAACTATTCCCTTTACACATATTTCCCCTTTCTATTCTATTTATTTTTCAAATAAATATTCCTTTCAAATTCAATTTGCGAATAGTTTACAAATATTTCTTTTCTATCTATTTGATTAACAAATAAGTATTCCTTTTTTATCTATTTATTTTCTATATAAATATTTTCTTTTTATAAAATCTTTTGATTTTATAAATAATTCTTTTTCAATATAACATCGAAAATTTCCTTTTTAACATTCCAGTATTCCTTTATAGTATTTAACATACCATATAACAATGATCAGTGTCATTCAACCATACAAAATCAACAACAGATTTCATATCACATCATGTAACACAATATATGAAAAAAAACAGTAAAATAAATGTTGAGGAAGCCAGTTAGGTCCCTTTGACATGTCTCCCTGCATCCATAGATGTTAAACAATAAAATCAACATCAAATTTCATTTTACTATGAAATATTCTACTAAACAGAATCAATATTTGATTAACGATTTATATTTATATCGTTATCTATTTTTTCAATCAGCTGACTAGCAGTTCAACCAAACAACCAACACATAGTAAACAACCATTATTTATAAATTCTAAGAATATAAATTGAGTCGAGTTAGTGAGATTTACTAACATTGGACGATTATCGTTAAATAACGATAATTGGTCATTGATTTGATTCAGGCATTAAATTCCACCATAATTCCAAACTAGCTTCCATTCACTCTCGGCCAGTTCCACTGTGTAGTGCTCGTCCGTACAATCCTAGCATAACTGACGGTTCGAATTTCTGATCACGTATGATAAAGTTATCACATTTATAAGTTGTGTGCAATATTTAATTTAAACAAAACTTAATTAAACAAATTGTTTTTAGCCTTGGGCGTTACCATAATGAACTCGGCCCAAACTCCCCTTAAATTACCAGACCCAACTATTATTTCTTCCCTTTCTTCCCCAAGATAATAGCCGTGACGCTCCCTTCACCATTACCGCGATTTCCACCCATAACCGCTCCTCCATCTCTCCACTAGAAAATCCACAAAAATCATTTTAATTCTTCTCATCCTATCCTCTATGGATCCATACCAAAATTCCCCAGTTCGCACTCACCCTGGAGGTTCCGTCCTCTCTGTCGTCGAACACGTATCGACGGTTTTGGAGTTCAATCCTCCCAAAAATTCACGTGCAAGTCCAATTCCCTACCACAAGCACCTCGACGTCGCTCATTTCACTCATCACTGCACCATCCCCCCTAAACCGTAACCCTAGCACTTCTTGTTATTTTGGATCCTCAAAAGACTGGCATCGCACCCTCCAAAACCCATACCAGATCGAAGAGAACCACCTCACGAGCTCATATATATATAGTTGTGGATTTATAGATTCTACTTTGCATTTATTTTGATTTCACTAAGAAAGTATTTTGCTATATGGAAAATTTGTGACAACGGAATATGGGTTTGACTGTGGAATGAGTTGAATTAGGTTTAGAGAAGTTAAAGGTATTATATAGGATAGAAATAATATTTTTATTCGATTATTCTATTTTATTTTAAGTAATCGCTGTTTGTGTTTGTCCTCTAAAATTC
Source organism: Allium sativum (assembly GCA_030737875.1). Lineage (NCBI taxonomy): Eukaryota > Viridiplantae > Streptophyta > Magnoliopsida > Asparagales > Amaryllidaceae > Allium > Allium sativum. The sequence continues at coordinate 16,120 of JASFAX010001761.1, read as the reverse complement.
CTGTGATCACATACGATACCCAAAAATCACGAAAATTGACATGCCACTAGAGTTTGACATTACGAACCCAATGAAACTGGTTTCGTCGAATTCCGACTCCGTTTGCTCACACAGCGTATTTTCAACCATCAAAATACTAACTGTTTTCCCCATTAAAATCCCGTACGACCACACACTAATTTCAAAAATCACGGAAATTGAAATCTAGCAATAATTTAATATTGCGGATCCAACAAAATTAGTTTTGTCGAATTCTCAGGCCATTTGGAAAAGTGACTATTTTTAAAGCTCAAAATAGACCATTTAAATATATAAATGTATTTAGAAACAATTAAATTTAATATTTAAAATAAATATTATAGTATATATTCACAGTGGAATACCATACAGCTCCACTGGGATTTACAACTCGATATTTCAAGATTCCCAGTCGAATCGATATTCAATTTATATTGAAAAATCGTTTTATATTATAAATAAATCGATATAAATTATAAAGGAATTCCATAGAGACTTTTTTAAAATTTGATTTGGATATAAATTAAAATCTACACGACGAAATCCCGTTTTTTCTCTTCCACTAGAAAGATATACTCCACCAGCTCCGTACATTTCTTGTTTCACAGAAATCCGATTTAAAATGAATCATGTACATTTAGTTGAAGTTCAAATCGCCAAATAGCGAACTGTCGCACCATTTCGAGCTCGATTATAACATATAATATAATTATACATTCAAATGGCTTCTATAAATAAATTCGTTAATATAATTAAATTCCAAACTGTTAAATCAGTTAAATAATCCAATTCACACCAATATTTTGAATTCCACCATTTTCTTGATTATTTCAGAAATAAATATATTATTCTATTATTTATTTTATTTAAATAAATCCATAAAATTTAATTCCGCGACCATTCAATTCTCTAAATCACTTTAAATAATTAAGTAAATTAATTATAATATTAAGAAAAATGTCGGTCGTTACAGAGGGGGTGCGTAATATTTACAGATAGCCTCACAAATTTAACCCAATAAGGTTATGTAATTAAAGACACCTAGTGGTATACATAACCAATGGGAATAATAAATATAGGTAATTAAATATACCTAGTGGTATACATAATCAAATGGAAAACCTAGTGGGGGATACAAGACAAAGGAGAGAGCTTGTATCATATTGTGTGGGACCCGTTTCATCCAGTAACCCGCGGTAGGTATCAAGACATGTATTTTGTACTAGGTCGGAGAAGGGGCACGCTTATTGGACTGATTGTAAGAGATCCAAACGTGGAGGACGGTGTGGGCGTCGCAAACCGACCGGGCCATGTGCGTGCATGAGCTGGGCAGAGGGGGATAAGACGACCGTGACACCTAGAGATATGGTGTTGTGCATATCTGTGAGGGGTTGCCACTTTAGGACGTGATACATCTTATGGTGGGGCCGGCATAGAGTATCTGCATGGATTAGGGAGCCAATCGATTAGGTTAGTAGTTAGGGCACACTTGGACGTATGCCTAAGTCTACAACCTTACAGTGGAAGGGATCATCTCATTCTGGATATACTAGTAATAGTGCAGAGTAATCATTAGGGAAGCGTATACATCTTATCATGTCTACCTTATCACACTTGTCTTTTATGTAGTGATCTCTCTTTTCCACTTTATATGCATGTCATGCTACTTTTATTTATTTAGTTGCTAAAAGTAACTAGACTCGCCAGACTTTATGTCTGACCCTTTTTGTTTCTCCTTCTATCTTCCGTTCCCCCTAGGTTCTCAGGGAGGAATTACTAAGACTGGGCCGTGATTCTGCTTACTTTTTGTGATAACCCCAAGCTTATGTTGACCGAAAGTAAGGATAATCATTTAGAATACAACATATTTATAACAATAACAGAACCAGATAACATCATAACACATAATTATTGCAGCGGAAAGATAAATGTCATAAACATCACATAAACAGAACCACAGAGTATGCAGTTTACAGGATACAACTTAGCAAAATAAAAGTATGAATCAAAGGAAATAAGTTTTAAAGGAAATAGGTCTATACTCCATGACGTACATCAAAATACAAGATAGAATGAAGTCTCTAAAGTAAAAGATAGAGATAAAAGAGATTCTTCGTCTTCTCCTTCAAAGCAGTCTTCAATCAAGAAAATGTCTCCCTAAGAACCTGTCACTTAGCTGCCCGTGTAAAGAGAGGGCACCCGAGTTTGCAAAGTGAAACAAACATCGAGTCAGTCGTAGGACTGGTATGAGAAATCTTTCTATACTAACTAACAATATGGCTAATCATAGGACCACGCCACTAACGCGGAACGGGTTTACTCCATTTGATTGCCAATGCATGGTTTAATAAAGTTTATATAAAAACAATGAAATGACTTTTGAAAAATGAAATCATCATAAGACTCAAGTCCTATCACATAATGCAACGCAAACCAGAAGATAGTGTTTTCCCATATGATGATCAAACATGCTTAATACGTGTAAAATAATATTTTTAATATTATTTTTAGTGTCTAATCAGTTTAAAATACTTCAATATAAATGTATCGATCCTAGACAGCATAGGTACCATATACTATGTTGCCATATATGAGTTTACAATCAAGACCGTAATGTCATATTGGAAATTGGTTTCTGCCATGAAATCGAGGCTACGGATCGTCCTCTCTGATTCGAGACACTCTAGCAAATGCCTCAGGATCACACCTATGGGCAACCCTTGGATGCGGTAGGGCCGGTCCCCACCTAACGGCAGTGGATTAATTACGTTTGAAAACACGTTTCCCGGTCCGTTTGGACCTCGATATGGCCATTAACAACCTATAAAACCCGAGGTACCTCAATCCATCATCCACGTAAGTAAAATGCCAGCCAGTTTAAGCACTGACACTACCCCTAGCTAGAAAGAAACGTGTGCACTCCCTATGGTCCATATCCCGTTTTTGACTCATACCGGGGTGTGAGGCTCGCGAAGTCACGCTATACACAAAGCTACACCTATATAGGGCGAGCTCTGATCATTAACCACAAGGCCCTGCTTTTCAACAAGAGCCTTGATCATCTGCATCTTGGTTTGCCACATTGACAACTCACTCCATGCTATCCATAACTATTATTATACAGTAGGGTGTTAAGCAGAGAATAAATTCCCCACCACCAATCCGATATACATTAATAGAAATCGATTTAATTACATGAAATGAGTTTCAACGTCAGACACGCATCCATTTACAAGTCCGTTCTGGGTCTGAACGAAACCGGAGACACCTGAGAGTTCTCGCTTATCCGGGCAATCAACATGTACGTCCAGACGATTACCACGGTTTAACCCTTTTCTGGGAGCAAGTCGGTCGAGGGCATCAGTCGCCATCCATTCGCCGTGAAGATCGTCGGTCTTCAACCGCCGTCTTCTACGCCTTTGATTTAAACGTCGCGTAATTATTTGAAATGAGTTGAACTCGGTCTTTTCAAATAATTATTCACAAAATATTTTTTTTCAAATCATTTATTATCATTAATATCTATTTACATCGATTTATCGCTATTTTAATTTATTTAAAAATAGCTCAAAATAAATAAACGACGCTTCGGGTCAGTGGGCTACCCGGGCGCTGTTTTTACCAAATTTTTATTTAAACATATCTTGAAATCTAACCATCGGATTTTGACTAATTTTATATCGTTGGAAAGCTCTTTCCATGGCGGTCCTAACGGTTCCAGTTTTGGCAAAATCCGATGGTCGAATCTTTCGGTATAATCGTTTGAAGGTACGATTGTCGAGACGCGAACTGCAGCGCGTGTTTCGTTAAATTATATATATATATATATATATATATATATATATATATATATATATATATATATAACCATCTGGCGATTTCAACTATAAAACTCCATTCTTTTTCTACGATTAATTTGCATTTAAAGATGCAAACAAAAATTTTAATGCTTTTCTATGTCATATTTTATTAACACTAAGTATAAATAAAATATCACTTTTCTGAATTTATGCTTTATTTCCACTAAATATAAATAAATGTTCTTTTCCCTTTTACTTATTTATACTAAACGTAAATAAGTGTCTTCTTTCTCCCTTTTCATGTTTATTTACACTATATATAAATAAATATGATCTTTTTCCTATTTATGTTTACTTACTTAAAATGTAAGTAAATATGATTTTTTCTGTAAATATTTATTTACTAAATGTAAATAAATTTTCCTTTTTCTTTTCTTATTTATTTACCTAAATGTAAATAATTCTACTATTTCCTTTTTCTTATTTATTACATTACATGTGAATAAATGTTACTTTTCTTTCATTATTTACTTACACTGTATGTAAATAAATGTTACCTTTCATTTTCCTATTTATTTACGCTATGATGTAAAAAAATGTTTCTTTTCATTTTCCCTATTTATTTACGCTATATGTAAATAAATGCAACTTTTACTTTTTCTTATTTATTTACTCTAAATGTAAATAAACGTAACTTTTACTTTTTCTCATTTATTTACTCTAAATGTAAATAAATGAAACTTTTTCTTTTTCTCATTTATTTACACTGGTTGTAAATAGATGTCTTTTTAACTTTTTCTTATTTATTTACACTGGTTGTAAGTAAATGTCTTTTTATTTACAAAGAAAATGTAAATAAAATATCATCGCAAAGTTTGTTCTTTTTATTTACAAAGGGACGTAACTAAAATATCATTGCACATTTTGTTCTTTTTATTCACAAAGGGAATGTGAATAAAATATCATCGCTAAATTTGTTCATTTTACACCCATAAGAAATGTAAATAAAATTGGTTTCAAATTTTTTTCTTTTATTTACAAAGAAATGTAAATAAAAATCAAGTGTCAAGTTTTGTTCTCTTTTTATTTACAAAGAAATGTAAATAAAAACTAATTTTCACTAATCAAATTTTTGTTTTCTTTTTATTCATATTAGAAATGTGAACAAAATCCTATCACCAAGATTGTTATTTTTATTTACCTTGAAATGTAAATAACATGTCATCAAATTTTGGTCTTTTTATTTACAAAAGGGAATGTAAATAAAAAAAATGTGTGTTATAAAGTTTGTTCTTTTTTTTACTTAGAAGGAATGTAAATAAAAATATCATCTCACATTTTGTTCCTTCTATTTACAAAGGGAATGTAAATAAAAATGTGTGTTATTAATTTTATTCTTTTACTCAAGAAGGAAATGTAAAAAAAACACTTAATGTTTTGTCCCTTTTTATTTACAAAGAGATGTAAATAAAAATCAACGTATTAACATAGCGCTAAAAATAAGGTTCAATTTCAATGTGTTAACATAACGCTAAAAACAAGGTTCAACATAATGCTAAAAATAAGGTTCGATTTCATGTCATAGCATAACGCTAAAAATAAGGTTCAATTTCATGCCATAACATAACACTAAAAATAAGGTTCGATTTCATGTCATAACATAACGCTAAAAATAAGGTTCGATTTCATGTCATAGCATCACACTAAAAAGGTAAGGTTCATTTTCTATGATGAATTGACAACTAAATCAATTCAAATTAAAGGAAAATTGTAACACCCCACCTCTGCCAGGGTGACTCTTGCAAGCACTCTGACTTTGGAGGGGCGCTTGAATCAGGTAAACATGCATAATGATATATCAAGGCAGAACAAGAACATATGTATATATGTAAACAGAGTAAATAACATAGATAAAACAGCGGAAGATTTTAAACCATTTCAAAACAAGTCTGGTACAACATAGCTTTCCAAATAAACAAGTCTAGATAAAACAACATCAACTGAAAAACTGAAATACATAAGTACTAATCCCCAAAAGAAGTGATAGCCATAGCTAGCTTCATGTCAAACCGTACATGAGCTAAATCCCACAAGCAAGCAATCCGAAATCCAAGCTAAGCTCCAATATTCCCTCCCTGAGAACTTGGGGGGGGGGGGAACGGAAGAAAAGAGGCGAAAGAAAACAGGTTAGTCAAAAAGACTGAGTAAGCCCTACTACAATCAATGTAAACTGATAAAGTTAACTGGCATGAGCAGCAGGTATGATCATATGGATACTAGCATGATGATATACTAACAAGGTAGATAAAGGTGTCATCGCATAATCAGGATTAAGGTTTTGCACCACAGGTGTACTAGCAAACTAACATGACTTGAATAAACAAGTATTGATCCCTTGGCCCAAGCTTTGGCCCAATAACATGAAATGACCCTAATACAAGGTCCAACCAAATGGTCTAGTCGATCGGCTCCCTAAGCCTAACTCGTCACGTGTTGGTGTCAATACGGCCCAAACATAATTGTAGTCGAACTGTGCCGGGTCCACCCTTCGGGTGTATCAAGCCCTAGGGTGCCAACCCCTGGACACCATAAACATGAGTGCACAGTCTCGATCTACTGGTACCCATGGGTGACTTCTCCAAATACGGACTACGTGCACGACCATAGTCCGTCCGGAACTACATCGGCGTACCACACGGCCGTCGTTTATTGGGTCGCTTACCTCCAGCCCAGTAATCGTGCCCCCTCCCTAGCCTAGTCCCTAGGGCCTTAATGATACCAATTTTTGGGGATTTACTGCGGAGTGGGCCCCCCCATTGCTAGGATTTTCTAGTGGGTTAAGTACGGATTAACCCTCTTGCTAATCATGGATTAACTTGGTTAAGTGTAACGATGAGTTCACGACTTAACCCCGATTAATCTACCAAGCCCAAGTTGGTTAAGTATTCAGTGGACCATGACTTAACCCTAATTACGAGGCATTAATTAATTTAATGCGCCTTAACCTCTCACATTAGACCTTGTTGTGGTTACTAGTTAAGCCGGGCGGGTCCGGGTAGGTTTACACCACAACTTGGTCTAACCTCGAGTTCAAGGTACAACATGACCAACTTCTCACATTGGGTCCTATTGTTTGTAGCAACTAGTTAAGCCGGTCGGTTCTGGGTAGGTTTACGCTACAAACTCAACCCAACCTCGAGTTGGCCACACTTATCTTTTCTAAGTGTCATGTCCATCATGTTTCCAAAACATGTTACAAGTTTTCAAGCAATTGGGTAGACCTAACTTAATAGGTAAATTCCCAATGGGTAGACCTAACTTAATAGGTAAATTCCCAAGCTCGTGTTTTTATGTCTTTTACTTTTACCCAACCCCAAACGCAATCCCATCGCTTACATATCGCAATAGCGCATAAAGGATAGAAAGAGGGAACTTGGCATAATCATGACATAAAAGGTGTTGATGCCACAAGTTCAACATGGTGGCATATGAAATGTACATATGTTCATATACTTGCATATTACATTTTTAGGCCTCAAAAGCATGCATAAAACCAAACTTGGCATATTGGTGATACATGGTGCTAAATGACATGTAGAAATGGCCATAAGTTCGCATTTAGCCTCACATGCAAGTTATCATAAGAGATATGATAACTTACATGTTGCCAAAATGCAACCTTTGTCATAAATCTTGAAGCTTTATGTTCATAAACCCAAGATTAGCTTGCATAACATGATAGCATGAACAAAATGTTCAACCTAAACTTGCATAACATAACTTGGCATACTTGCATATAAACTTGCATATCACAACATGATAAACTTGCATATAAACTTGCATATCACAACATGATAAACTTGCATTTCATAGCATAGTAAACTTGCATATAAACTTGCATATCATACATTTAACTTGCATATAAGCTTGCATATCACAACATGATAAACTTGCATATAAACTTGCATATCATACATTTAACTTTAGAGTTTAAGTATGAAAGTAGAATAGGGCTTACAATGCTTATGAAGACACACAAAACTATGACAAAGCCCTTATGCAACCAATTATACCCAAAATGCAAGCTTCCAATCAATAAAAATCCTTGCTTTATGATACAAATATAAGAACTTGACTTGAATGCAAGCTAATAACACTTATACAAGCTTGAAAACACTTGTATGCATGGAAAATCTTTCATAGAAATGATTTTAGAAATTTTGTGAAGAGAGTGGAGGCCATGAGAGGATTGATTTTGCCATAGTTTAGTTGTATGAATGAATAATGATGATTTAGGGCTAGGTTAGGGTCTTATTTATAGATTAGGCAAGTGTTTTAGGCCATAGGATTAAACCCTAATTGCAATCTCAGCCCTTAAAATCGAATCAGGCCCCCAAGCTCAACACAATCTCAAAATGGTGCACCAGGCTAAACAGCCCGGCTGGACCAAGTCGACAGCCAAGTCGACAGGGTTGTCGACTTGGGTCCAACCAAGTCGACTCCCAAGTCGACAGGGCTGTCGACTTGGGTACTCTGGCGGGAATTTTCCCGCCTGGCCCAAACTGGCCCAATTTTCCAAATTCAAGTTTGAATTTGAAATCTGTTTTTACTTAGGAATTTTCTGAAAACTTCGTTGGGCCTTAATCGGGTCATATGGACTCCGATTTTCGAAAACTCGGACTCTATTTCGCGTATTTTTCCGAGACGAACGCAATGGCATAGCCCGTTTCCCTTGATTCAGATTTTAGAATTAAATTCTGCCTCGATTTACGTTATAACAGGTTATTGAAAATACGGGTTGTTACATTCTCCCCTCCTTAAAGGATTTCATCCCCGAAATCTTCAAGTTAGGAAGAACGTATCCTACCATCCAACATCCATCTACTCAAAACATCATCCACGAGCAATCATTGTCCTTACAAGATTCTAAATGTTGTATGAACATATGCAAAGGTGTGTGTATATGTACTTATCTAATGCAAATATCATCAATGCAAATTATGTTAGTGAAATGAATCCATATGTATGCAATTCCTAACATAATGTATAACATCTATATGTGTGCACATCACATACATCCATATGCAACATCCATGTGATAACACAAAAATTTTCATCCATGAATAAGCATAAACACTCATGCATATGCAGTATGAGGAGTGTGTGAGCCGATCTAGTGCCTAACGTGTATAATGCATCCACGAGTAACCACTTGCAAACACTTGCAACCACTTGCAACCATCAAGCATAACATGTTTCAAACACATGTTTCATCCAAAGGGTTTCTATCTAAGGTTCTCATGACAAGATTAACACGATAAACTAGATAAACATGGATAACAAAGAGAAAGATTATGCTAACAAAGAAAAGAGATTGAGAGTGTACCCTCAAAAAGGAATGGATAAAGCCCACGCATCTTCTCCTCGGTTTCCCAAGTTGCGTCTTCTTCGGCTTCACCCCATTGAACCTTCACCAACTTGACCTCTCGATTCCTTAGCTTCTTGGTCTCCGTCCCCAAGATACGAATTGGAGCTCTCCTCAAGGTAGCCTCTTTCTCTACTTCCACATCTTTCAGAACACTTGGCTCAACAACCTCTGCTGATTCATGCAAACACTTCCGGAGATGGGTGACATGAAAAACATCGTGTACTCCGGCAAGCTTCTCGGGCAACTTCACTCTATAAGCCATCTGCCCGATCCTCTCTATAATAGGGAATGGTCCAACAAACCTCGGTGCCAACTTCCCAACGGCTCCAAATCAGACCACATTCCGCAAAGGAGAAACCTTCACGAAAACCATATCCCGAACATCAAACTCCAAATCAGATCTTCGCTTATCAGCATAGGATTTCTGTCGGTCTTGGGCCTCTTTCATCCGTCTCCGAATCAACTCGATCTTCTCGGATGTATCTCTGATCAGATCAGGCCCAAGTATAAGCTTATCTGTAGTCTCCCACCAACATGTAGGCGACTTGCACGGCCTCCCATATAAAGCTTCAAATGGTGCCATCCCTATGCTTGCCTGATAACTGTTATTATATGCAAACTCAACAAGAGGAAGATGGTCTTCCCAAGTACCACCAAAATCCAGAATACAAAGCCTCAACAGATCCTCGAGTACCCCATTCACCCTTTCGGTTTGACCGTCCGTCTGTGGGTGATAAGCAGTACTTAGATTCAACCTCGTGCCCATGGCTTCTTGCAAGCTATTCCAGAATTGACTTGTAAAGATTGGGTCACGGTCACTGACAATACTAGAAGGGACTCCATGAAGTCTCACAATCTCACGAAGATATACAAACGCTAGCCAAGATGCGGTCCTCTTGCTCTTCACCGGAATGAAATGAGCACTCTTCGTGAGCCTATCCACAATAACCCAAATGCTCGTATTCCCTTTCCTTGACCTTGGTAGCCCATCGATAAAATCCATGGAAATACCCTCCCACTTCCATAGTGGAACGTCTAGAGGATGCAATAGCCCACCAGGCTTCTTCGACTCGGCCTTAACTTGCTGGCAAATGATACATCTAGAGACAAACTCTACCACATCCTTCTTCATCCCAGGCCAAAAGAAAATGCGCTTCATATCTTTATATATCTTATCTCCGCCTGGATGTATAGTCAACTTAGAGCGATGCGCTTCCTCCAGAACTTTTCTTACTAAATCTTCTACCATTGGAACACATAACCTTCCATCTCTCCTCAGCCAACCCTTGTCATCAATAGAATATCGAGCGAGATGACTAGACGTCTCTCCTCGAATCAGCTTATCCATAATCTCAACTATCTGAGGGTCTTCTCTCTGCAAAGCCCCAACTTGATCAAGAAGGGTAGGTCTGAGTTCCAGAGATGCTAAAGAACCGGTCATCGACTCAACCGCCAAAGAGAAATCAAAGGTCGCCACATACTCTAAATTCTTCATCTCAACGAATAGAGGACTTAGGGTCAACCTTCTTCTACTCAATGCATCTGCTACCACATTCCCCTTGCCAGGGGTATAAGCTATCTCAAAATCGTAGGACGCCAAGAATTCCATCCATCTTTGCTGCCTCAGATTCAGATCCTTCTGAGAAAAGAGATACTTCAATGACTTGTGATCGGTATAAAGCTCAAATCTTTCTCCCAGAAGATAATGGCGCCAAGCCTTGAGTGCATATACTATTGCTGCCAACTCTAAGTCATGAGTGTGATAATTCTTCTCATGCACTTTGAGTTGTCTACCGCCAAAGCATATCACTCTACCTTCTTGCATAAGAACAGCTCCTAACCCCGTGCCACATGCATCGGTGTATACTGTAAATAACTTCCCTCCATCGGGCAAAGCTAGAACAGGTGCTGATGTAAGAGCTCTCTTGAGCTTCTGAAAAGCAAGCTCGCATTCTATGCTCCAAGCAAAAACTAAATTCTTCTTCGTCAATTTAGTGAGAGGAGCAGAAATCTTCGCGAAGTCCTTAATGAACTTCCGGTAAAAGCCCGCAAGACCTAGAAAACTTCTCACTTCGGTTGCATTCCTTGGAGTCTTCCAATCCTGAACTGCAACTACCTTAGCGGGATCCACCGCTAAGCCTTGCTTAGATACTATATGCCCAAGGAATCTAACTTCCCTTCTCCAAAAGTGACACTTGGAGAACTTGGCCTTCAACTGATGCGCTCTAAGCGTATCCATCACCTCCACGAGATGCCTTGCGTGCTCTTCCTCATCCTTAGAGAAGATCAGAATATCATCTACGAAGACCACGACAAACTTGTTCAAGAACTCCCTGAACACCCTACTCATCAAGTCCACGAAATATGCGGGTGCATTAGTCAAGCCGAACAGCATGACAAGCCATTCGAAGAATCCATCTGGAGTTCTGAACGCAGTCTTGTCTATACTATCTTCAGCTACCCTGAGCTGATGGAACCCCGTAGCAAGATCAAGCTGAGAGAAAACAGAAGCACCGACAAGCTGGTCAAAGAGATCATCAATCCTCGGTAACGGGTGTCTGTTCTTCTTAGTCAGCTTATTCAACTCTCGATAGTCAACACAAAGTCGGAGAGAACCATCTGCCTTGGTAGCAAATACCACAGGCGCTCCCCATTCAGATATACTTCGTCTAATGAAGTTCTTCTCAAGCAACTCTTTCACTTGCTTACTTAGCTCCCGCCTTTCACGCGGAGCCATGTGCCGAACAGGCAAAGAAACCGGCTTTGCATTATCCACCAGATAAATGCGGAAATCAATCTCTCGCTTAGGGGGCAACCCCCTAACTTCATCGAAAACATCCGGATACTCTCGAACCACTCTCACAGACTGAAGAGTTTCCATTGACGAGTCGAGTGATTCCAGATAGCACAACATGACGGGACCTCTCGGATCACAAGAAATCTCTAGGGTGTTTCCGAGGCGAGTCACGAGCCTCACAACCCTATGCTCACAATCAAGAATGGCTCCATATCTGGACAGCCAATCCATGCCCAATATCAATCTGTATCTCCTGAAACCAAGAACATAAGCACTGCACAAGAACTCTACACTCAGTATAGAGATCCTCAAATCCCCACATATCATAGACAAATGGGCGGAACCCCCAATAGGATTTGAGACACAGACGGGATCATCTACCAAGCTAGTACTAAGGTGCAAACTATCAATAAGATCAGATGAGATAAAGCTATGCGATGCACCAGAATCAAACAAGGTACGAACTGGAAAATCAAAAATATATACAAGGCTCTCAACAGAAATACTACCTCGGTCGGGAACTGGAGCGATATTGAGAGCATGAACTTGCCCTCCTGAAGGTCCAGCACGCTGAGTCTGAACCTGGCCTTGCCCTTGCTTCTTCGGGCAATCCCTACTGAAATGTCCAGTCTTACCGCAGAAAAAGAATTCGCCATTCTTCCTTCTCCTCTTCTTACACTCCTTAATAAGATGCCCAACTGAACCGCAATAATGGCACTTCTCCTTGTTGTTCTTGCCCTTGTTGTTGTTCCCCTTGTTGCCTTGACCCTTGTTCTTGTTCTGATTGCCTTGACTGCTTTGACCACTTGGATTACCCTGATTTCCTTTTCCCTGGGAATCAGTCTTCTTGGCTTGAGTATCATTCATCTTGGTCTCTTTCTTGACATCTCCCTGAAGTAACGCCATATCAACCAAGCTCTCAAATGTGGCCCCATGGGGAATATGTGACATAGCCAATCCCTGCAACGGCTCATTCTATCCTCTAGCAAAACGAAGAGCCTTCTTCTGAGGAGTATTCACCATATCCAAGCCAAAACGAGCTAACTGATTGAACTTGTTCACATATTCTTTGACAGACATATCTCCTTGTTTCAAAGTTATGAACCTCTCCACTTGCAGATTCTCCTCAGCAGAAGATAGAAACTTAAGCATGAACCTTGCCCTGAAATCGGCCCAAGTCTCAACAGGCCTAGTACCGTTGGTGACTTCCCACCAATAAGCGACTTCATCCTTCATAAGCCACACCGCCAACAAGATCTTCCTCTGATCGTCTATCCCAAAGATAGCAAATAAATCCTCGGTCTCTTTCAACCAATTTCTGGCCTCTACAAAAGTCTCATTTCCTTGAAAGTTCTTGCCACCCATTGCTTTGAAATCTTTGCAAGTCTTTGCGAAGTCAGCTTGAGGATGCTGAGGGGGAGGAGGAAGAGGAACCTCAGCGACAGGAGGAGGAGGGACATTAGCGACAGGAGGAGGAATATTAACTACTGGAGGAGGAGGAGGAGGGACATCTACGGGGCCGGCTTCGGTCGCCCTAGCCTCCAAAAGTCTCCTATACCAAACAGGTACGTGCACTCCCTCCGGAATAGCAAAGTTATTGGCCATACTGAAAACGAAGAAAAAGACAGATTCAGAATGGCGAAAAAAAACGAAGGAATTTTGCTAATGGCTTTTTGGGGAATAGCCTTTAAAATAAACTAGACTTTTCTTTTGGAAAATACTTTATACTTACTTTTGAAAACAGTTTTCCAAAAGTTTTAAAAACCTTTTTGTTCCTTCTCGTAAACCATATGCTATGATACCAAATGTAACACCCCACCTCTGCCAGGGTGACTCTTGCAAGCACTCTGACTTTGGAGGGGCGTTTGAATCAGGTAAACATGCATAATGATATATCAAGGCAGAACAAGAACATATGTATATATGTAAACAGAGTAAATAACATAGATAAAACAGCGGAAGATTTTAAACCATTTCAAAACAAGTCTGGTACAACATAGCTTTCCAAATAAACAAGTCTAGATAAAACAACATCAACTGAAAAACTGAAATACATAAGTACTAATCCCCAAAAGAAGTGATAGCCATAGCTAGCTTCATGTCAAACCGTACATGAGCTAAATCCCACAAGCAAGCAATCCGAAATCCAAGCTAAGCTCCAATATTCCCTCCCTGAGAACCTGGGGGGGAACGGAAGAAAAGAGGCAAAAGAAAACAGGTCAGTCAAAAAGACTGAGTAAGCCCTACTACAATCAATGTAAACTGATAAAGTTAACTGGCATGAGCAGCAGGTATGATCATAAGGATACTAGCATGATGATATACTAACAAGGTAGATAAAGGTGTCATCGCATAATCAGGATTAAGGTTTTGCACCACAGGTGTACTAGCAAACTAACATGACTTGAATAAACAAGTATTGATCCCTTGGCCCAAGCTTTGGCCCAATAACATGAAATGACCCTAATACAAGGTCCAACCAAACGGTCTAGTCGATCGGCTCCCTAAGCCTAACTCGTCACGTGTTGGTGTCAATACGACCCAAACATAATTGTAGTCGAACCGTGTCGGGTCCACCCTTCGGGTGTATCAAGCCCTAGGGTGCCAACCCCTGGACACCATAAACATGAGTGCACAGTCTCGATCTACTGGTACCCATGGGTGACTTCTCCAAATACGGACTACGTGCACGACCATAGTCCGTCCGGAACTACATCGGCATACCACACGGCCGTCGTTTATTGGGTCGCTTACCTCCAGCCCAGTAATCGTGCCCCCTCCCTAGCCTAGTCCCTAGGGCCTTAATGATACCAATTTTTGGGGATTTACTGCGGAGTGGGCCCCCCCATTGCTAGGATTTTCTAGTGGGTTAAGTACGGATTAACCCTCTTGCTAATCATGGATTAACTTGGTTAAGTGTAACGATGAGTTCACGTCTTAACCCCGATTAATCTACCAAGCCCAAGTTGGTTAAGTGTTCAGTGGACCATGACTTAACCCTAATCACGAGGCATTAATTAATTTAATGCGTCTTAACCTCTCACATTAGACCTTGTTGTGGTTACTAGTTAAGCCGGGCGGGTCCGGGTAGGTTTACACCACAACTTGGTCTAACCTCGGGTTCAAGGTACAACATGACCAACTTCTCACATTGGGTCCTATTGTTTGTAGCAACTAGTTAAGCCGGTCGGTTCCGGGTAGGTTTATACTACAAACTCAACCCAACCTCGAGTTGGCCACACTTATCTTTTCTAAGTGTCATGTCCATCATGTTTCCAAAACATGTTACAAGTTTTCAAGCAATTGGGTAGACCTAACTTAATAGGTAAATTCCCAATGGGTAGACCTAACTTAATAGGTAAATTCCCAAGCTCATGTTTTTATGTCTTTTACTTTTACCCAACCCCAAACGCAATCCCATCGCTTACATATCGCAATAGCGCATAAAGGATAGAAAGAGGGAGCTTGGCATAATCATGACATAAAAGGTGTTGAAGCCACAAGTTCAACATGGTGGCATATGAAATGTACATATGTTCATATACTTGCATATTACATTTTTAGGCCTCAAAAGCATGCATAAAACCAAACTTGGCATATTGGTGATACATGGTGCTAAATGACATGTAGAAATGGCCATAAGTTCGCATTTAGCCTCACATGCAAGTTATCATAAGAGATATGATAACTTACATGTTGCCAAAATGCAACCTTTGTCATAAAGCTTGAAGCTTTATGTTCATAAACCCAAGATAAGCTTGCATAACATGATAGCATGAACAAAATGTTCAACCTAAACTTGCATAACATAACTTGGCATACTTGCATATAAACTTGCATATCACAACATGATAAACTTGCATATAAACTTGCATATCACAACATGATAAACTTGCATATAAACTTGCATATCACAACATGATAAACTTGCATATAAACTTGCATATCACAACATGATAAACTTGCATTTCATAGCATAGTAAACTTGCATATAAACTTGCATATCATACATTTAACTTGCATATAAACTTGCATATCACAACATGATAAACTTGCATATAAACTTGCATATCATAC